>OMOV01015850.1:1779-11866 GCA_900312565.1 Beryx splendens
AAAGCATCCTTCATATTGCTAGAACCCTTACTTTTTGCCAAGTACAATATAAATATCAATCGACATGGCAAAAAGTAAGGGTTCTAGCAATATGAAGGATGCTTTTCAAAAAGCGTCCCTACCTCATCGGTTGCTTCCTTATCCCTTAACACTTCCCTTGTGCCATCTCCAGCACATTCTGTCCAATAAGCCTGTTTTGCTATGCAGAGGCGTAACAATTACCTGCCCGTCCTTACCTGCCACTAGTCTGGGAGCTAGCTAAGGCAGCACGCAGCACTTAGGAGAGGAAACACACTGAGACACCAGTCAACTGGTGAACACTGAACCATGAGCTTTCCACTGCTTCCCAACCAGACCCGACCAGACAGCAGTATAGTAATGAATTCCCTCAGGAGGGGTTTTCATGATGATGCTGCCCATTAATCACTTTGGCTGCATTTACTGCATCAAGTGGATGAGTAAATGCACCTTCATCTGTGCAGCAGTGTAGTGCTGCAAGCCTCCCTTTCAAAATACTGAGTAGGCTAACTGATTATAGATGCAGTAACAGAATCAAGCTTTTATCACACAACAAAAACTATACAACCAAATGAAATCATAAATATACATAAATAGTTTTTCTTGTAGTGAAGCCTCCAAAAACGTCTCAAAACCGGGTTTCTGTTTAAATACGCTGCTTCACTCAGGGATAGACATCTTACTTTACAAGACTGGCAAACAGCAATGGAGATATAGATAATACAAGTTTCAAATATAATCAATTAAAATCAATTATGCCTACTGTATATGTGTGTAAACTAATGCCATGGGATGCCCAAAGCGAAGGGAAAATTCCATCTTTCTCTTTTGAGTCGTCCATTTTGTTGCATACTAATTACTTAACATCTACTCTGCTTATTCAGGTCCAGCCACATACTTCAGTATACTGTACATTGGGGTTTGCTAGATCAATTCAATCTGGTCCCAGCAATTTCAAGCGCTATCTGCACTGTCTGTCTGTCCAGTTCATCCCAGTGGAATGTAGACCAGAGGAGGCTGGCAGCAGAAACCAGAAGGGGAAGTTAAAAGCCTTTCTGGTCTGACTATAGCTAAGCTGGGACAGAGAGGGCAGCCTCTGATTGGCAGGAATTGAAGAAATAAGGGACCAATGAGAAGTTCTTCAGGGTGATCTCCTGGGTGACACCAGTGTCTTGCATCTCAAACCTGTTGGGAGGGAAATAAACAATATGAGGCAGGGACTGAATGCTGTGCCTTTGTGGACTGAAAAGTTTTGCCTTTCCTTCAGTTCCTTTGAAATTGAGCGCTCTAAAACACAAATAAAGTGATCCATTATATCTGAATCTAGCAAGCTGTCATACTATTCACTCACAAACACATTTTACCCGCCCAGTTACTGTTTTCCTCACCAGTCTCCAGAGGAGATGACGTAGTAGACGGGCGGTGTGGGTGTGTCAGTGGAGGTGGAGATGGGCTGACCCAGTCTGTAGGCCCCAGCGTGGGTAAACATGAGCCAGTCTCCAATATTGAGCTCGGGCAACAGACAGTGCTCCACCACCTGGTCCATGTCGTCCCCAGACGGACCCCACAGGCTGCTGCTGAACACTGGATCGTCCAGGGCTGCGTGCTGTTAGCACACCAAGCAGAAAATACTCATGTATACAAGCAAATCAATAATCTTCTTCAGAAATCATTTGACAACTGCCTGGACATAATGGCTACATTTACATTTAATATTCTGTTGACTGGTTTATTCATGACAACTGGGACACTCGACAGGAGTAAGGCCGATAGCTGGAGCACATAAACACAGCCACTGACTTGATTAGGATTTGGGGTTTGGTTACCAAAGATACTATAAATATAGTTGCCACCATGGTTACACCTTGACCCACAGAGAAGATGTGACACCAACTCACCTTGTGCACAGATGGTGCAGGAATCAGTGTTTCAGTGAGTTTGCTGGCAAATGATCCGTACACACCCTCGTTCATGTAGTACTGGAACTCTGGCTCATCGTTGGGAGATGGCTCGTCTGTGCAAAGAGATGGCAGACATGAGAGGAAGAAATTGATTTAGATTTTTTTTTTTTAAGACATATTTTCATTTCTGTGAAACACACATCAAGGTGGTTCTCTTTGGCTCGACTGATAGAGCTGGATTGCTTCTGGGACCAGAAATTCTCAGACATAATATTCCTCGCTGTATGTTGTCAGTAAATATGGCTTAATATCTTTGAAAATGAATATCATGCCACTGACCGTGTGCCTGGTCCTGGCGATCCCGTGCCACCGCTTCCTTGGAGATGATGTTGACCGCCAGAGTGAAAGCAGAGGACACAAAGTAGCTGCCAGGCTCAGCAATGATGGAGACCCCAGTGGAGGGAGGGAAGTACAGGTCCACCACAGACATGACCGCACTGTTAATCTGCCACAGACATAATGGTGGTAATAAGTAGGATCCAAAATATCTATGCCTTTCACACTCACCCCTAATACATTACTTAGTTTAATCACATTGTCAGGCTGAGCAGGGGGGTTTAGCTGTGACCTCTCACCCGCTACACACCACTGGTCAAGGTGGGTCCTGACAGTATTATGTAAAGAGCAGATGGAAACACACTGACCTGTTCCAGCTGAGTCTCAGACCCGCTAAACCCGCCTCCAATGTCCAGGATTTGCATATTGAAGCCAATATCCTCCTGAGGTAGAAAAAAGTTTGTAAATGTGTAACCCAAATGGCAGCGATTACCTGAGTGGTTAATGTTTCTGGACCAGTCACCAGTGTCCAAAACACTAGGGCATGACATGAGTAAAGACAAATGGTGTTCAGTGAACTGTATAACTACATACATAACATTTAATTAACATTACTCACTCCCATATCAAAGACACAACGGGCATCAGAGATGGCATGAATGTACGCCTGGTCATCCTCACAGGAGCTGGAGATGTGGAACCTGTAAAAACAGAGGCACAGTAACAGTTAAACTTCTTCTTGTTCTTCTAATTAATTAGGTCTTCACCTTGGGACTGTACACAACCTGTACTTGCTCTACCTCAAATCTTTTTATAACCAGCCAAGGTGCATTTCTGCAGGCCTCACCTGACCCCTACCACCTGTACACCCAGCTCCTTAGCATTCTCCAGCAGATGCCTGCAGTCCTTGAGGGAACAGCCGACCGTCATGCTCATCTCTTCCTGGCTGGACGCTTCTGTCGACACCTGTATCAGCAGCCTGGATCAATAGATAGGAGGGAAAGGACTCTGGTTACTGGTCTGTTGAGAAGAGTGAAACCCAGATGAGTTAAAGGTGAAGTTGAAGGATACAAAATTAGGATGTAGCTGTAAGAGATGCCAGCACATTAAATCACAGATTTAATCTGCCTTTTTATTGCTGACAACCTTGTTCTATTGTGACAAAGGGTGGGACATGATATTTTTGAGGTGAGATGCTGTAATAGAGAGACAGTAACTAATGACTAACTAATAACAATAATAATAACAAGTATATGTGCATAGAATGAATCAGCATTTTGAGAGCATCTTGCTTCTGTCATGTGATGTATTTCCTGTTGAAACAGGATTTTGGGGCGGGACATAACACAGGGATGAATCATTCAAGAGTAAACCAATGGGATGCCAGTTAGGGAGAGCAAGGCAGTTTTACTTAACAGGTTTGGGGTTTAGAGGGGTTTGTTCAAAAATCTGCGATGGTTTCATTGGTTGGAGTTTTGATGTACTCCTGGTACACAAAGTCATCACTACAGATTTTCAAGGAAATCGAAGTAATGAGGTTTTGACATAAAAATACAGTAAACTAAACTTTTTGGCACAAATTGTCAAATAGGTGTATGGTAGTTATAGTTAGAATGAGCTAAAAAGGTAAAGAGGTTATTTTTCATTTCGTTGGGACTTTAAGGAGGACCTACTTGGCAGTGGGGTGGCAGCGAGCAATCTTGCGTAGCTCTGCTTCGTTATCACACACCAGGAGGTCAATGCCATTTTTAGCAGCATACTTAATCTGGGAGAGCTGTTTGCAAACACCGCTGTAGATGATATCTTCAGAGAGAATACCATGGCTCTGCACCAGCTCTAGATCAGACTGAAACAAAAAGAGACAAAGACAGAGCAATACGCAATTAAGGTATGAGGGAGTTGTGAACAGACATTTTATCATATCATGTCCATCACACATGGTTTCCTATGGACAAAATATATACTGTATGATTAAAGAGGCAGGTATTGATGCTGAGGTATACTGACCACTAGGTGGTACTACTAAACCTATTCTAGAGTTTTTGTAATACTAATCCAAACAGCGCACTAGGTTTCTAGGTGCTCAGGTGGAGGGGTGAGGTGGGTGGTATACATGATTGAAGTGAATGAAACTACGTTGGCTGTAAAAACTTCACCTGTTAACACCAAAGTGATGTGGTAGCACAGTGTTGTTGGAACTAAGAGAGCTGTTGACTTAGCCACTACTATTAGAAAATCACCGAGCTACTTCCTGGTATGTGGATGTACGGTGCACCAAACTAGAGCTGGCTCATGCTTGTGCGACTTCTACTGTACTGCCCTCGTGTTTATGAGTGCACACTGCATTTCCCTTATGCAGGACTCTTTGGCCTCTGAACTAAGTAGTGCATACTATAATTCCCCTAAGCACTGCACATTTCAAAAACTGTTAAGCACAAAAGAACAAATGAACCAATCAATAAACACACAGAGCTCAGCTCTTATAGAAGTGCTCCTAACCTAATAATGTTACCAACAGTTACTGTACAAGCCCTAGTATTCAGAGCAGTGTAACAGTGCTACATACATTACTAGTATACTATAACACCAAGCCACAACAAATAAGCTTAATTACTAGAGTCAAATTCAGAATTGTATGTCTAATTTCTTTTTTCATGAGACATATGGCTTGCTTAAACTGTGGAGAAGCCGGCAGTTAGACCAGTGATCACACAAGGTGGTCTTGGTGGGTGGAAGCCTTGCAGTGAGGTACCTTGTTGGTACATATGAATCCAGTGCCAAGGGCAGCAAGAACTTCAATAACAGCCGGGCTGCTGTTGCATCTGACAGCATAGTAGGGCCGAATCTGGCCCATTTGGGTTCGCCAGCGAACATGCTGCCTCATTATCACTCCCAGGTCTGCCACAAAGAACGCATTCTTCTCAGCCTGAGGAAGAAGAAAATATACATGGTATACAGGCGAGTTAGAGAAAATTCACTTAGAGCAAAAACAACTTAAATGCTATATATACAGCCATTACATGACAAACATTCGCAAAAGCGTGTTTGAGCCAGGGCCTGTGTTTTAGAGAGAAACAGGCATGGGCATGAAAAAAGTTACTGTGGTTTCACTTAAAACATCACACAAAAGTTACCACATGCAATGGCTTGTATCACATGCTACAACTGCCTGTTTGAGACAATTCTAAGACAGCAAGAAATCCAGATTTACAAGTGCTAAATGTACATGTTTTTACAGTGAGGTTCATTACCAGTGTTTGTTCATAAATGTGATTGTCAATCACGTCGCTGAGGGCTGTGCCTCCCTCTAGCAGGCCAATGGAATACTGCGGTTCATCAGCGATACCCTTCATCCTCTCAACCGTTTTCTGCTAATCCGACAGGCATAAAGGATATGGCTAGTCCGGAGTGGTCCTGCTCACACCTCTCGAGCCCCTGGGGTCCTAGGCTTATGCAACAAACTGTACAAGAACAGGAGAAAAGTCAACATCAGACATGAAGTTCAAGAGGCAAAACAATTCAACCCAATTAGGATGATGCATATTCACTGTCTTTCTCCAACTCTTTTCTAGATTATTATAGCTGTAACCTAAATGCTGAACCTTTCTGATCAGATCCCCAGTGAAACAAACCATTTTCGGCAGGCAGCCAATCACAGCACAGAATGGATGCCACGTTACGCGGTGACTTCGTGGAAGAGGCCTATTCATCTGAACAGCCGCTGTGAAAACACTGACTCTGGGGCACAGGGTTCGTTTACTTTACCATCAATTACTCCCAACAATCACCATAAATCCCTGAGGTGGTGACCCGTAAAGGGTCCTTTTGATGGCATTAACCAGGGTACAATACTGGCGGCATCGGTGTCACAACTCCACTTTTGATAATGTTACACAATGCGTCAGAGGGGCACAGTGGTCTGGCCCGGACCAGATGTGAAATGACTCTGTAGTTTTGGGAGGCTCAATGGGGAGACTAACAATGTGCGTATACAGACTGCCTAGAAAGCCTGTTGCGTGGTAGACTACTGTGACAAGGCAGGGGTCACTGCTGTAAAAGGGGTGGAGTCACTGACAGTCATGTGTACAAGGGCTCAGTTTTTAGCAGTCAAACTGCAGGTTAATCAAGGTCCAGAAACAACTCTGGGCCACAAGTACAACCAACTCCAAATCACCATCAGCAGTAATACTAAAATCTGCAAGCGTACATTAAGTACACTGACAAAACATGGGTTTTTCACACACCAGGACAAGGTTCAAACCCTGCCATCTCTTTTATAATCAAGCAAGACCTGATGCAACCTAGAAAATGCTTAACTATGCTGCTTGCATTCTTGAAAAGGGGCAATGACTTAAATGATAACTCATTAAATGATATCCACAAAACAGTACAACGAGAACTAGGTGGAAATGCACTTCATATTTCACACATTAGCTGGATAAATACCTCTAACAGAACTGTGCCTTCTGTTACGATAACAAAATCAGAGCAAGTGACAAAATACTTCAGATAGAAGTAGCCCAGAACACAGCGTCCTGTTATTGAAATAGAAGTGCTGAAAATAGATCTGCAATGCTAGAACTGAAACAGACTGTTTGTGATTTATCTGGGACATGCTGCTTATTAATCCACCCATGTATTCATCCTGTCACCTATTTCTGTGAAACTATTTGTCACAAAGCATATACAACTGAGCAGACTTACACACGCACATACACAAAGAAAACAGGGTTCTGCTTGTACATTTTTCTTCTTTTAGCATACCCAGAGTCCTGAAATGAAAGAGGACACACTCAGTCTTCATTTCACCCCTCATCTCAGCTACTCACATGGACGAGTCCTGGGATGGAACTCCTCCACTATCAGCTAGGATCCCAAGGAGGCTCGGCGTTGAAGTCAAACGGCTCTCGGTAGAGAGCCGCCCCTAGCCCCTCTGGATAGTTGTTGTACACCTGCAGAGACACAGATGGGAACAGGGCACACAGAAATCAGACACTGAAAGAGAAAACACTCTGATGAGGGGACCAATGTTTTCCAAATTCACACATCAACTCTTCCTTTGCCATGCGTGGCAAGTGCAATATCTAACTCAATTTAAAATTGATAAGGGGGATTAGAGTAAACAGGAGTAGACAAATGACAGACGGTGTTACAGTATAGGGCAAGGGAGAGAAATAGCGATAGGTCAGACTGATGGCAAGCGGTTTAATGTGGTAATGGCTGAATTGATTTAAAATGCGAATTCACACCTGTTCAAACATGAAGACAAAACTAACAACGCCATCATCTAACGTTAGTCAGCAATCAATACTTTAAAACTGTTGCCAATCAGAGCGAGGCTTGCTAAATAACCAGCTGACCCTTGTCATTCCAAAACAACGTTAACAGTTCTGGCTAATGTTAGGCTAACCTAGCTTGCCGTGTTATTAGGTAGCGATGCTTACATTTATATCGTTAGCAAAAACGTAGTAACTACGTACAAGATAGATATTCAACAATGCCGTTATTAAGAAAGAACCCGTTATTCATTTTGCAAATGAATAATGATGCTAACATAGCTCATATAGCTATCATTTAGACCTGTCCGCGAACTAGCCGGTTAGTTTAGCAACATGCTAACGACGTCGTTACTTACGTGTGCTGGAAGCCCAAAGGTGGGGATAGATCGTTTTTTCTTTTTGGGCGGAATTTTTAATGAGTAATGGGGTTACCAACAGAAGAAAGGATATCTGCCATGGACGATGCGGATTCGGTCGATTTACTGCTGGAGTTTGTGTCGGTACGGGCTATACTGCATTTCATACGGCCGAACAAACAGTGTGGAGGTCGAGCGCGGTGAGGAAAGGCAGACAGACAGACGGACCTTGTGTCAAGCTCGCCAAAATGAACCACTTCAAATATCAAAACAAAACCTGGATTAACGAACATATTGAAACGTTTCTGAATAACGTTAATGCAAAGTATTAAAGTGAAAATAATCAAAATATATTGAGGGAATAATATACAGTAAATAAAATAATCAGTTGTTGTTTCCCCCCCAGCAAATGTGAATTTAGCATTGCTTTTATTTGTCCACCTAACTTCCGGTGTTACTCTGTCTGTATGTGGAGAGCTTGACACAGCGGAAGTGGGCGGGGTTTAGAGCTGTCAAAACCAAAAAGCGAGCTCGGTTTGGCTCTGTGGGGATTATCCGCCCTTCTGACAATGTTCAGTATTTATTCAACTATTAAGGGGCTCTTGCACCATAATAAAATGCTAAAATTATACTAATACAATTACAGACAAAATAGAATAAGTAACAATAATAATAAATAATTAAACAAACAAATACATCATAATAATGCTACTAGTACTACTACTATTACTGCTAGCCTACCACTACTACTAATAATAGTAATTTTCAACAATTTCTATATAAATTATAGGCTACACATGTAATTAGTTGTGAAAGAGATGGCAGTATGTTGTCATATTCTTTAAAAATATTTCTGTCCCACATAATTTTCACAACTGTATGTTTCAGAATCACTGCAAGTTATATTCCAGGCTGAATAACAAAATCTAAACTTGGTTAATTACAAATTGTATCTAAAATAACCTGTACATGTATTCAATAGGCCACTATCAAATTTTCAATTAATTACCTGGGTTATGTCTTCATTGCATTTCCCATGGCTCTGTAATAAGGACAAAATATTGTCCAATAAAGTTCACAGAATTTGCTCTTTTCTTCTACAGGAAAGCATCAATCTCTTCAGAAGAGACTGGATTGTATGCATCTGTCCTCAAGTTCAAGCTCAAACTGGATTGTCCTGTCCTTTGCCCTTCTTGTTGTGAGTTTGTGAAGTTGTGTCTGCCTCTGAAGACGCAGGGTCTGGGGAAGAGTTTTTTACTGAGATAAATTTGCATGTCTCCCTCCTAGACACTGGAGGAGGAGGGCGCCAAGGAAAGCTCAGCTTCTGTTAGCTCCAGCTACAGAGGGGAAGTGTTTTCTTTAGGCTTGTTTTGACTCCATATCAGAAGTGACATCATCTGGCCTTGGTGAGCCCAAAAAAGCCCTGATACCTGATTGCACACCATTACAGGATTTTTCCTATCAGTGTCACTGCTTAAAGCATACATTTCTGTGTGCTTGCATTTTTAAAATAAAATGTCTATTAAAATGTTCTGGTTTGCTTTAATTGTAATTATCTACTCTATTTTGTCCACAGAGGCACTTGTCAGCTGTTCAAGCTGCTTGGGGTCAAAGTCCAGTGTCAGCAGTGTCTGTACTGGATGTTCCCATGCACTGTTCAGAGGAAAAAGTGTTTTCAAGCAGTTGCTCGGTGATAGAGCTAGAGCAAAGAGATAGGAACACAGTCTGTTATTAAAAGATTTAAAAAATCAGAGACATGGGCAAGTCCACACATTCCAATGATCCACAATCTGTGGCGATCAATTCTCCAAAATTTGTATGATTACTCCTTACAGTGCCTCCACACACTTACACAGTAAACTCCACAACTATTTCTGATGGGTTCATTAATTTCTTTGTATTTGTGAAACTAAAATGTTTGTGCATTTATAAAATGTTATTAAAAAGATGTGCCAAATGCCATGCATAATGAGAAGATCTGTAGGATTCTGAACATTGTTTTTGCACAATATTTTTATAACATCAAGAACGTCCAGAGGCTCAGTGTTTGCCATAGTGATCATATGCCAAATGGTCTTGAGGAGAACCGAGAAGATTGTCTGAAAATGTTACCTGTGCATAATAGTGCACAGTCCATGCACTGCATATGAGACTGTTCATAAGAGACTGTGCATGAAGATAACTGTAAAATCTCTCA
>OMOV01015904.1:4853-21155 GCA_900312565.1 Beryx splendens
GAGAAAGTAGGGTGTTGGAGGGGGGGACGCCCACCTCGCCCCGGGCCAGGCTGGTCTAATCTGTAAACTGGGGGGGGGGGAGCTGCCATGGAAAGAAGATAAAAGAGCTAAAAGATGAACAATCACAGATAGATAGGACCAACGACGTCAGCCCCTCCTCAAAAGTGCAGCTTTCCATCAATAAAAGCGTCTGAAACTCAGACTTTTTGCTCATTTTCATGGAAGTGAAACATAGAATGTCTACAAAAAATTCATCATGACAGTCCAGACCAAGGCCTCGAGCCGAAGACACAGTATCCAGTCACTGCAGTACAATTGAGGAGAGGACATGATGAAATACAAACGACACAGGGATGAGTACTAAAATGTCCGTGGCTGACATTTCACAATAATTAAAAAAGCCGGACAGGAGGCAACATGGATTCTGGAGTGCAGCCCGTACTATCGCTAAATTTAGCAAGCCATAGTGAAGCTCCCCTCCTTATCCGAAATGGCTGTTTTCATTCAAGTGGAACTATGCAGTGATGTTTAAAGATGCACATTATCTCTTATAAAAATGTAGTGCATTGGGACCAGATGTACAGTTACATATAAAACGCACACTCAGCCATTTACCAACATTATTGCGATCCCTTTGGGGGATAAAATGTTCCGAACTCCAGAACCAATGTTGCCTTTCAATGTAAAATGTTCTCCAGCGCCTGGTTGTTTCCAGACTCAGCAGACATGAGCCTGATTGTTTTTAAAAAGCCTGGACACACAACTTGGTGCGCAACAGGCGGAGAGGAGAGTTGGACCTGCTCCCACAGTCTTCAGGCCATAGACCATTATGTTGATCCAAGTCCTTGGCCTCATTTATCAAAAGGTTCTTCTTTAGATGCCTTTTTTCCTGTTTTACTTGCGTCCAAATAGAAGCCAACGTTGCCCTACACCAGCAGATTTCCTTTGTTTTAGTAACAGAGAGCAAACCTTTATCATCGTGCCAAAGGGTGCCATGATTTTCATTGCTTTTCTCATCTGGATTATGCTAATAGTTTGTTACAGCTCAGCCCCTTTCACACATGAAACCTGTAAGATTGCTGTTTTAAATTTAGCAGTTTCTGTTGTTCACACAGGACACACCTTTCCGCCTTTTTAACGTAATGCTACCGTTCACAATACTGGCAATACTGTTGAAATTCCACTGATGTCATTTCCTGAAAATTACGTTTAAGCACCGGAGCTGCTGCAGTTTGAAAATACGGTGGGCTAATCTCTCCGTCCGTCTGTCCAATTACACATTTTCGTCAAAGAAGTAAAGCTACAGCCCGTCGTATAGTGGTTTGTATTTTCTTCCTACAGTTTGACAACGGAGCGTCCTGGCGCTGCGCTGCTCGTGCCGTTAATGTTCTGGCATCCCGTCAACACGGGACGTTACCAGCAACATTACAACATCTTGAACAGTACTGTGGCTGCCCTACTGTCCTCATTGTTATCTTTTTTTAGTAGATTCTCTTAAGTGGTTGTTTAATCAAATCTAGGAAATCTAGGAAAAGGTGGAGGAACATTTTGATAAATGCGGCCCTAGGCGATCACGTTTAGGTCGACATCACAGAGAGAGCGGCCTAGGCAGACCTCTGGGTATAGAAGAGAATATAGGCCTGAGTGTTGCACACTTCCTCCACACTGCAAACGTTCATCTCAGAGTCATTACAGTGGACCCAGAAACCTGAGGATAGAGACAAGAAACAAATGTTACACGTGACAGCACACACACACACACACACACGGAATCACAGACACTACGGGTTAGTTTCAAGATGTCCAGCGTTCCTCACCTCCTTCTGTATTGTAGCAGTATGCGGTATAGTGCCCTGAGCCAAAGCCTTTACCATGATGCATAACTACAGCAGACAGGTCGTAGGTGTAGCCCCCTCTATGGACAGAGTGACCTGAGCCTGTGCAGCAGTAAGGTTTGATGTTCAGAATCTGGTCAAAGGCCACGTGGACGCCGATCTTCTCCCTATGGTTCCGCCCCGACCATCTGCCACAGAACAGAGACGACTTAGTGTCAAAATGATGAGCCCCATCGTAAAATTAACGTTCTGATTTCAGCTAAAACAAACCAAGGACAAACAAAGGCATAGTTGAATGACTCTGGGGTTCTCAAAGTGTGCTAAATGATCAAACTCCAGTTTGTCGACGGCCTGTTGAGGAACTTGCCTGAAGCGTTTGAGGTGCAGCCGTAGAACCTGAGGTAAACGGTAGATCAGAAGTTGCTTACATGCCTCTGACAGTACTAAGGGTTTGTGGGATGTTTTCCGTCTTCTTTCTAACAGATCATAAGAGACAATGAAGTGTAAGTTAGAGATACAGAAACAGCCCCAGCCTAGTTTTCAAGACGGCACGTCCTCCAAGGCTGCCAACAGTGAGCTAACACACTTCACTTAGCCAACCACAAGCCACTGTTCTCTCTCTCTACTCTGAGTCACCGGCTGAGGAGATGAGCGGGGCATAATGCCACATGGCTTACAGTTGGCCCAGTGAAGAGCGTTAGCCCACTGCTGGCAGTCTTACAGGTGGCGACTGTCTCCCAGCCGACGTTCAGGGAATTACAGCCCACTGTGGTGTGTTTTCTGAGACACACGACCATACATCCATTTTTTTTTTAAATCAATTAGTTCAATATGAGCATGATAAATTCAAATTCACATAATTCAAATTCAGTAATCCGTCAGTAAATCAGTAAATTCCGCTAGCAGTAATCTCTTTCCACAGTGAAAGTCCTACATCCTTGTTTGACTGAACTTTTTTGCACAAGTATGTGGAATGTTGTAGAGTTTTAAGGCCCGTACTATAAAGAAAGCTGCATGTCAGATATTAATACTTTAATAAGAAATAAGAAATCTGATTTTTCGACCCTGCTGCGACCCTGCTGTAGCGGACCTATCTTAATAGACGGGAAATTAAAAATTCTACCATGTATTCAAAACCTGATATCTTAGATTTGCATCGCATTTAGCACTGTACTAACTGTTACAGTGGTTGCAGGCATAGATGCTGCCTTCAAGGGCCTCCGTCTCCGTAAACTTGGCAAGCATCTCGGTGAGGGTACAGCTGCGCTGGTATGCCGTGGAGCCTGAGCCTTTGTCTATGCTGTGATAACGCTCTGGAAACTCCAAAGACAGATCCCAGAATGGCTCAACCGTGTTGGACTTGTGCTTACAAGACAGACATGTCACCTATAGAACACACAGGGAGGACAAGAAAACAAAGGTTTCACATTATCAAGGACAGATCATGACTCACTGCAGTAATGGATAGTTGTGATGTTTGATGAATTCACATCTTACATTTAGGTTATTAATCTTGTTGGATCTCCAAAAACAATACAATATTGAGACAAAACAAGTGTCACAAAAACATCATCCCTTTTTGCTAAAGACAGAATGCACTAGCCATGGAATATTTAAAGTCCGACTCAGTTGGAGGTGCAGTGGGTATGTGTGGAAAGTCTCACCTGGCTGAGTAGCTGCCCATGAAAGATGGTGTTGAGAACCTTTAGCACTTGCTTGGAAAGTTTCCTCTGGGTGATGGGGATGACTATCCTGCGTTTGGATCCCTCTGTCTCCAGCTCCTGTTGCACCTTGTCCAGCAGCTCACACAGGAACTCCTGGGCATCCTGCTGGTCGTACCCACGAAAAGCTGGGATCAGGTTCCACACAGAGTGCAGCATGGCGAAGGGAGATACCAAAGACCACCGGCCGGACCACATGACCCTGAAAAGTGTATGCAACTCATGGCACAGAGACATCTGCTGGCGGGTAGAGCAGCGAGGCTCCTTGGGCTGGACCAGCTCTGCAGCATGCAGGGAAGGGGGGGCGCTTTCTCTTTTGCCCATTGGCAAATCTGTACAGCCTGACTTCCCCATGCGTCCAAGAGGGCATCCTGACAGCGCTGTACTACCGCTGCTGACTACACCTCCTGCCACATCCTTCACTCCCTGGGAGTGATTGGTCTTGGCCAGCAGCTCCTCAGTCTCACACAGGTCCAAAGTGAGAAAACACTCCCTGAATTTCTGCAGGTGGCTCAGCACCTGCAATATAGAGTTCATGTAGCATGTGTTCCCCAAGTTGCGCAGACCAGTGACACCTGGGGCAAGTCTCCGGCGTGTTGCCGAATGAGAGGAGTAGTACCTCCTCAGTTTACCAGGTCTGCCGTTCTGAGGGGCCTTACGGGACAGGGTGAGAAGGGGAGGCTTCTTGGGAGGAGGAGGTAGGCGTTCTGGAGGGTCACGAAATTTACGAGGAATGAGTGTGATGGTTGAACGTGGCGCCTGAGTAAGGAGCCTAGCACTCTTTCGGGGAGGAACACTGCCAAGCTCTTCCATGAGTCTCTTTTTCACTTCCTTCTTCTGTCGTCTAACTTCCTCCTTTGCTTCCTCTAGCTTCTGCTCACGCTCATCTTGCAAGTCCTGATGTTTGCTCATCCACCTGCGAAGCATCTTCCCCAGGAGTGCTTTCCTCCTGTGCCGCGAGGCCAACTGCATGGCAGGCTGGGGCCCACCTTCTCCAACCCACTCCCCCGTAGAGGAGCGTAGTGAGCGTCGACCTGGGCTGCGAACAGTAGAGAGGGCCCCTCTGAGGAGTTTGAGGTCTCCCTCTGCATTGTCATTGAGCACATAGTCTCCACAGGCAAAACAGAACACATCCAGCTCCCGCACCTCCATAGCCAGTGGGTGGCATGACTCCTGAAAGTGTTTCAGTGAGTGTTCCTCCATGAAACGTCCACAGGCCACATGGGAGCACTTGAGGCAGGCCCACACTGAATCGGTGGTGCTGCAGTCCACACAGTGCCATTTTTGTGGATTGAGTATGGAATGGTCGTGGCCGAGACGAAGGCGCCCCACGTGCTTACAACGATCCATCTCTCCAGATACACATGTGGCCTCAGTAGTAGGACGCACGTCCCAGAGCCAAGCAGCAACTCATCATTCTGAAATAAGATGTATGGGGGGGGGGAAAACATCAGAAGACACAAACACAGACAAGAACATGAAAGGTGCTGTATAGTATTGTACTCTATAGAAGCTGACAGAGAACTGACAGGTATACTTACTGTACAAACTGTTTGCTTGATCAGATTTGGGACAGTACATCACTACCTCTGCAAAGAACTCAATGGCAACATTCAGCTTGATCACCCATGCCCACCGTCACCACAGGCATTCACAGGAACGTCCTAAGAAACAGGGACAAAAAGTCAACAGCAAATAGCTTGTTTAACAACACTGGCAGCAAAAGTGACAATAATCTACAAGCAATACAGCAATAAAAATAAGGGAAAGGGGGAGATGATAGGTCAACATGGACCTACCCATCTCTCCATTTCCAGGATGTCCAAGTTATGCTGACCTTACACCAAACGACTTTTCAGCGATTTCACTGTCACAGACAAATTTCCAAAGTCGGGAATAAAATCATGAGAGTTTTGCTGGAGTTGCGGCGCGCTCCCGTCATCTCGGTCGTTTGGTGTAAGGTGGTCCTAAAATTCAGTCCGAGCTGTCTTCAGTCAGTCTTTTTCTCGTCTTGACGTTCCGATAAAATCAAACATGTTTAATATTATCGTAAGTCTTTAGTCTTGGCTCATGCAAATAGTGAAGTGCAATGACGTGAACACTGTCAACAACCAATAGTTGCGCTCTCTCCAGCACCAAAACAGGAAGCAGCAAACTGTGTGGTTACTTTGGCAACGGCCGAAAAAGCTCCTCAAATACCGTCACACACACGATAGACGGTGAATTAAGTGTTATGGGTCGGTGTTTAATTCAGCGTGTATCTGATGTATCTCCCACAAAAATAGCGCAGCAACCAGGCTAGTAGCGAGTTGAGGCGACAAAATCCAAAATGTAAAGTTTGTACGGAAATATAGTTTATCTTTATGGATTATAGTGATGCCGAATTGACAAGAAGACTGTCTACATATGACGTGTTTTATCTTCGTGTTTCTAGAGTTACGTGTTTTTACGGACACGTAAGGAAATGTTAATATGTCATATTTCTTAAAGGGAGTTTGGCGTAATATTTCCTCGGAGAGCGCAGAGCTTCAGTTTAATTCAAACTGCTAATATGTATGTTTTTAAACGTTTTGTCACCACTACAGAAACACTAGGTAACTGCTCTGATAAGGTTGTCTGACGGTGACTGCTGTTAGTTATTGGTTTGATTAACGGTTTAATAATGTGTGTTCGTATACTGACGGTGGCTGATCAGGCTTGTGGTTGCCCTTTGTGTGCGTGTTTTTTTAAACTACTTTTAACTACTAATTACTTTCAACTAATTAAACATAATGTGCTTGATGGTGTTATTATTAATGACTCCTGATGACATCTGAAAGCTCAGCATTCTCGTTGCCCTTTAGCTTCCCTTTCTTTAAGTCACATTAACATTTAGTCACCCAGAAAAAGCGAACATCTCTTTGTATAATATGACCGCCTCTTCCTGTCAGCTGCTGTGGATCTTTTCAAAGTCTTCTAGCGTATGGCTGGCAGTCTGTGACTAAACCTTCACATATTGTCTTTAGATGTGAGCTGACGTGAGAGGGTGTCTTTAGGGTGAGACTTTAGTCTTTTAAAAGTATTCAGTCTTCTAGTGTATGGTAGGCATTAGTTGCAAACAGAAAATCCTTTTAATAAGTTCTCACTTAAACTCACATATCCACTTTTAAAGGTACCCAATTGTTTAAGGTTTTAATAGATTATTTGGGGTGGTGACAACATGCAAAGGTTTAGACTTTCTGCTTTTGCTAGTTTAAACAATACTACTACTACTACTACTACATAATAATAATAGTAACAATACACCCAGATGAACAAGTGGCACCAACAGAAATTCTTAAGCAATTAAAAGTCTATCCAATTTGAGGTTTTCTGATGTGGACTTTGGTAAACTCTTAAATGGACGTCCACCCGGAATTGCTGTTGTGTGAATAATCCAAAGATTTATTAAAAGCTAAACCAGACCTCAAAAACTGGATGTGACAGCAAACATAAACTTCTATTAAAAAAAATTACTTTTGACTTAAGAAATTAGTATAATGGAGTAGGTTGATGCTGTTTGGGAAAAGTTTGTGCCCCTTGATAAAAACGTGACATTTGGAGCAACGTGTTTGATAGATCAGATCTACGGGATGAGATCAATCCTCTCTCAGTTCCATAGCTGATGGAGTTCACTAGAAACAAATGGAGCCAGTCATTCAGTAGGCTTAATTTACGTGCCATAGAATTATACACATACAGAGTACTTCTGATCAAATACAGTCCTTTCTTTTGAGATGACTAGATAGCCATAGAGTTTGTTATGTGGCCATGGGAATAAGCTTGATTTCATGTTTGGACAGTTAATGTTAGAAGTTCAGCAGCGTTAGTGGAATGTTCAGTGAAACCGTGCCTTTGCCATGGTAACACAACAGTGTAGCTATTCTCATTTCCATGACAACCTTATCGAAAGTTCTTTTGCGGCCACATTTCATTTAAATTCTTCGGCTGATTTATTTAATTGTATGACTTATTATTATTAACTTGCACGCCGGGGTAACTATTTTATTGTTCCATATCTAAATTGTATAACGTTATGTCGCGCTATTCACGCTGCGGCTAACGTTAACTATGTCTATTATTTGACGCTAATGTTTAATGTCAACGTTACTTCTCTTTGTCCATTTTTTAATGCCCAATGTCTGGCTCAGCCTGGCTGGTTGCTGATGCTATGCTAAGCTACCCCACCATCACCATTTTCAGTCAGAACAAAGAACAGTCAGAGAGCCACTCTCTAGGAACATTCAACAACTTTGTTGGTTTGAGGCAGCCCTGCAAACGTTAAGTTAGCCAACATCGCTACTCGCTAGCTACAGCGCCACTGCAGAGGGCTGGCGTTAACTAGCCCACCATGTATTGTGGGACTTGCCTAGTAAAATACTTTATTAAAAATACAAGACCCGCTTGCCACCAATGAGCTAACGTTAATGTTATTAGCTTACCACAATAGCCAGCTAGCTACATGGCTAACGCGTTTGCTGAGGACAATCGAAGTTAGCGTTAGTGTTGTTGGTCGCTAACTAACGTTATATAGCTTAGCTCGCTAGCTAATTGCGCTGTTAAAGCGAACAAAAAAACTCCCCGGTGACAATCACCACAAGAAGCCGGTTAATGCAATTTACCATAATACTAGCACCACTGACGTCCACACATTTATAACATCTGATACTGGAAAAGAGAGCTAACGTTACCATCCCCACCATCGTTTGCACGGTGCACCCCGAGCCGATTGTTGTCCTCACTCAGATTGAACAACCGAACTCTCACTCTGACCCGAAACCCCTCTCATTGGACTGAGACTGTGCGCGAGACTCTCATTGGCGGAATGGCGGAACAACAGGCAGCAGGGTGGACGCTCCGCGGGCCGCGAGACCTGAATACATCGCTGTGTGTGCCGTGTATGGTCCACCCACCCACCATGGCCACATGGAACAACAACACCTCTAATCACTGATTTGGCTGTAAATACCTTTAATTCGTTTTTGCAACACTGGGACACAGAATCACTGGATGGAAAGATTCAGTCGTTTATTGTACTTCCATGAATGTGCTACCATTGTTCAAAACTTTATTAAATGACACAAAAGTCATGTTTTATGTTTTAGACATCCTCTCTCCACTTTGGAAAGTTTGACAACAATAACCACAAGCTTAAAAAAAACATCAAAACTATCAATTATAAGGCTTTATGCGTTCAACTGACATTGTTTCTGTTGTAACATCTGTTGATCGATTCCAGTTTCACAACCACACCAAGAGGACAACAACCAGTATTATGGGGTGAGACACGTCTATAAATGTGTGTATGTAATTATAAAAGGAGTATCACAGTCCGGTCAGAAACATGCATGAATTTTGGGCTGCTGTTCACCACATTGTCTTTTTTTAAGCAAGATACTCTTATCTAATGGGAGGGTGTAATGTGTTTACTCTCCAAAAAATAGAAATAGAAATCATGGGCTGTAATAAATGCCTGGATACCTTGTTGATCCATAGGACCAGAATTGAGAAGCAACAATACAAACATTAAAAGTTCTCCCGATTGCCACTGAGACTTCAGCGCACATTGCTTCCTGGGATCTGCTGTTTTCGGAGTTTGTTGAACAACTCTAGGTACTGAGTCATGGTGTCAACGCAGTCTGCTGGTGCATAAAGACCCTCCGGCTTGGTGGCAAACACAGATGGCAGCTCAGGGACACTGGGGCCCAGGAAGGTTTGCATGAACTCCTTCATTAGGTTCCAGCAGTCCCCTGGCACCACACAGGGACAGTACTCCACCTGAGGAAACACACCAAGGGCTGTTACACCACAGGTAAGATAACCACAGAGACAGTGGGAACAGTTGTCTCCACCCCTCCTCATATGCATTCATTCATGATTATACTAAATACATACCTCTACTGATATCCCTCTGGCGCTGGAGCTCATTGTCACAGTACCGACTTTTACCAGGAAGTCACAGTAGCGGTATCTTGAGCCGCGGCACTCCACCTTGTGCCCCTTGGCGTTCTGGAAGTGACTTTTTAGCTTCACCATGAGAACGTCAAAGTTCCCATCGGCTGTGAGGCAGGGTCCACCTTCGAACAGGCCGAGGCAGCTCAGGGGCGTCTCAGAGTTGTGCATCACATACAGGAGCTTGGATGGCTGGCCTGTAACAGACAGGTAACATTGACAGTGAAGGCGAATGTAATACTGCTGTAACTGCAGTAGAAGTTGAGCAGCTTCTAACATTGTCAGAAACTGCATGTTTGCAAGGATCAAGACGATAGCGATGCATCAAAGAGACAGTGTGTGGGGGGGGGGACGATGCATTACCGCTGACATTTCCTGTGGCATGGTAGGTCTCACAGTCTACGCAGAAGCTCCCCTGCTTCACAGCACCCAGCTGCTCCAGTTTCTTGTGCAGGATGTCCACTGTCTGCTGCACACTCTTCCCCTCTGCAACAGGCACCTGGCACACACTGGAGGACACACAAAGCACAGCATCATAGGCACAAATATAAAACATGAACGTACTCAGCAGAGCAGTGTAGAATAACTGAGAAGGCATATTGAATTCTGCTTATCTTCTACTATGATGAAAGCAGTTTCGGCTACTTGCTTTGTTTGCTACAGAGCATAATGCGTATGAAGCAGGGCGGTGCATCCTTCCCTAGCAGTAATACTATATTATAATGGTTAAGGCAAGATGGCAGGAATGTGATCTAATCTTCTTTAAGTGGGCAGGGCAAATTTTAAATCGTGAAACAATCAATCAAGAAATTAATCTCACCAAGTAACCCCCATTGATTTTCGCCGCCAGTTACCGTATTTATGTCAGACTAGACGGTTCCCGTAACTTCTTCCGGGTAACAGAATAATTGTCTTCCGGTAATAGGAATAATTTAAAAAAAAAGGCATGAAGCATTTTGCTGATAATTAATTCGTGATACTTCATATCCAGATAGTGAGGCGAAACTCAAACTCTCATGGAAACAAATGGAGTATTATTGAGCATGTGTATTCTTGCCCTGGCAAATAATTTGAGTGCCACATGACCTCAATTACGTCACTTCCTCCATGCTGAACGTCCGCACGTGCTAAGTATTCATCGCCTACTGCTGTGTGTTTACTGAATTTTGGGGGAAAGCTACGACATTAGCTCACACATGCCAACAAAAACTACACACATCTTACTCACTCCGTAAAAGCTGCAGTAATGCCGAAAGTGAAAAGAGCGAGAGGCGGAGGCGGTGGCGAGAAGAGTGGAGGCATGGTGGCGTTGGCTGACCAAATCCTGCAAGGGGACCTGGTCCGAGGACATGGCCGGGTGAAGAGCAGAGACGACCGGGAAGAGGAGGAGGAGGACACGTACGTAGACGAGCGTCTGTCGCGGAAGATCCTGGAGCAGGCACGAATTCAGCAAGAGGAGCTTCAGACGGAGTATGGCTTGGCACCAGAGACGAAGAAACCTCCAGTCACAGTGCTTGGTAATGACAGCTAAACCCTACAGTGTTAGAGTTACTTAACTTACCCCTAACACCACTAACTTAGCTATCTCATCGTGGAGTAATACATTCAGAGACTATTGATCAGCCAAACAAACTCAATTAAACAATCTGCCAATTTAACGCGGCCTCGCTTATCTGAAAAACTACACACATCGTAGGACATGGCTTCTGATCTGTTGTTTTCCTGAAGCGTTGGGGTCTGTTCTTCTATCCGGCATGCATCTGGTCCAAGCAGCACTTAATCAAATGTCAGCTTTAACAACTGGTTCACTTGTTATTAACCACAATCTTCTAAATACACTGTAGCAAATAGGGTGGGCCAAAAAAAAAGTTGTAAAGTTGGATGCTGCTTGGTGGATCATCTGTCAGCCGAATTAAAGATTTGCAAAATGTCATAAGTAAGTTATGTTGTACAAGGTTTGTACACTGGCTGATGAAGTCAGCATGGAAGGAGTCTGGAGTGATGTTTCCTCCTGTGCTAGCCCATCACAGGGACACCCATTACACCTAATTAGACTGAGAGTACAGTCCATGGGAAGCGACAAACTTAAGTGGGTAATTTGATGCAGTTTTCCGCACACACTTAATATTACAGTATCTATCACAGCCTTTACCTTCTGTGGCTTGTGAAGAGATATTCCTTCGTTTCATTCAGCTGAACAGCATTACAAAGCTATTTCCATGAAAGCGCTGTGCTATTGAAATGTATAACTTTGCTCTGCACACCAGTCCGCTTCATGACAGCTACTCCACAGGAATCAGTGCAAGAAATCACAGCCATGAGTACATGACAGCACCGAGTGTCCCCTCCCCCAAATTAAAATTACTGCTTCCATGGCACTGGTTAGGAATTTTTTGTCTTCTGAAAAAGAGCTGAGAAATAATTGCCCAACAACACTAGCAGGTGAAAGACCACGACACATCACACGAATCCATCAAGGCTAATTTTGTGCGGGCTAATTATGCTAATCTGTGACGGACTGTCTTTGTCGTGTTGTCACATTTTAGGGTCTGATACTCAGGATGCAGACTCAGATGAGGAGTGGCCAGCGCTGGGAGAAGCTGGTACTGATGACGGGGATGCTGGCTGTGAAACCGAAGTAGTGGTTGACCCCGACGACGAGAAGGCCATTGAGATGTTCATGAATAGGAATCCTCCAATGAGGCAAGGCGTAGCATAATCCTGACCGGACCGTCACACACAGCATGTTGTTTTTGCCTGTTGCGCTGTGTGTGCTCAGTTCCTGCTCTAAATGCGGAGCTCTTATCGTTAGTCCTATTTTTCTGTTTCTTGTAGACGAACCTTAGCAGACATTATTATGGAGAAGATTACAGAAAAGCAGACTGAGGTGGGAACAGTGATGTCAGAGGTGTCAGGGCGACCAATGCCCCAACTAGACCCAAGGATCATAGAAGTGTACAAAGGTGTCAACAAGGTGAGTTATGTCAATTGTCCCAAAATGCAGATGTTTGGGTTTGGATTGAGTGAAACTACCTTGACTTTAACAAGACTAAGAGTCTGGGCGCCCCGGTAGCTCACCGGGTGGAGCGCGTATCGTTTAAGGCTCAGTCCTTCCTGCAGCAACCCGGGTTCGAATCCGGCCCGTGGTCATTTGCTGCATGTCCTCCCCCCTCTCTCCCCCATACCTCCCTGTTTCTCTCTCACTGTCTATATCCAATAAAATGCCTAAAAATAAATCTTTAAAAAAAACAAGTCTAACAGCCCTTTAACATTGCATTTTGTGGACGCGTCGTTGGTCTCCCGATTGAGAGTCTGCAATCTAACTCCGTGTGCATCAACATTAGAGCATGGCTCATGCATGTGTGACTTCTATCATACTGCCTGGTGCATGAGCGCAGGGCTGTTTGGTCTCCGAGTGGCCTTAAGAGCGCATACCACCTACGCAGTGCACGTTGCAAAAACTGATTTCATGCATTAATTTTTTAAAGAGACTTGACTTCAGCAAGTGGACAATCAGACAAAATATTTGTAATTTCTGTTCTTTTATTTCAGGTTCTGTCAAAATACCGCAGTGGGAAGTTGCCAAAGGCTTTCAAAATCATCCCAGCACTGTCAAACTGGGAGCAGGTTCTGTATTTGACTGAGCCTGAGACCTGGACTGCAGCTGCCATGTACCAGGCAACAAGGTTAGTCTACATTACATTATGAGAATTATCATTATAGTTACACTGGATATCTCATCATTGGTATAACACGTGTAAGGTAATACGTTTTGTTTTTGGTGTAGAATCTTCTCGTCCAATCTGAAAGAGCGAATGGCCCAGCGTTTCTACAACTTGGTGCTGCTGCCCAGAATACGGGATGATATCGCAGAGTACAAGCGACTCAACTTTCATCTTTACAATGCGCTCAAGAAGGCCTTGTTCAAACCAGGGGCGTGGTTTAAAGGTGAGCCAGAAAACTTACAGTGTTAATGGGGAGAATTCAGACATTACTCTTGCGTTCGTAAACTCTTTGAATCTTTTCTGAATGAAAAGGCTACAGACAACAAATGGTGGTAAGTAATAAGTAGATAAATAATCAATAAGCAATTGTGTAGTTTCCTATCACCGTCTGCAGGCTTTCCAGTTTCCTCCCACAGTCCAAAGTCAGGTGGACTGGGGGTTGTAAATTGCCCTTATCTGAGAATGTGATTGATTGTGTGTTTATGTGTCATGAGTATTACCCGGCCTGCTGCCCAGTGTATGATAGGATAGATACCGACTTAATAGATATAAATAGTTGACAGGTACAAAATGGAAAATACAAGTTTTCTGGGCCTCAGTATTGAGGTTTCTAATTTTAGATTTCTAATTTCAGTATTGAGTTTAGAAACTGTGCTCTGAGCTGGGACATTGGGACATTGAAAGATTGGCCAGTGTCCAGAGGCTAATTTAACAGCATTGGTTCTGGTAGCACAGTGACTGAGGAGGACAAATCAACTCACATCTATCTAGAATTAATTTTGGCTAATGATTGTCGTCAGTGAAAATTATTTGTCATTTTCCAGTCCAGTTTGTTCACAAATCCTCCGTCTCTCTGGGCTCTTTTCCCCAAACACCCTGTGGTGAAAACTGCTAGTGTAAGACAACACCACTAGGTGGCAGTGTTGCTTATAAATACATGTGAATAAGAGCTGATTTACCAGTAGGGGTGTGCATTTTGATTATTATGATTGATTTAATTCACAGAAGAAAATCAATATTTAACTAATTAAATTGATTGATGAAGCAAAGGAGTTCATTTTGAATGCATATTTCATATCTTAGTTGTACTGTAGGCTCTGAAACAATACCTAAATGCTTTTACAAAAAATGCATGTCCTCCTATTAGGAGGTAGGGTTGTGTATAATGTGGAGCGATGTTAAAGCAAAATGAATAGAGCGCAGAAGTAAACGTAATCAAAAGCCCACCACAGATTATCATTTCAGTGGTTGTGCATTAACAACTGGTAAATTAATCTCTCAACACCCTTTTTGTTGAATGTAGGCTGTTAGTAGAAAATCAAACAGGCCTAGCTTATATTGAATCAGGTTTTTTTTTTTAAATCAAATGTGCTTATGCATCACCTCTGGCTGATTATTAAGGTTTTCAATTTTCCTTTCCAACCCTCAGCAGTGCAGTTGCACTTCATGTTATTTTTTTGTTGTTTTGTAATGGGACATTATGCAGTCGTTAGTCATAACAATGGATCTCTTTGTGCCTTGTTGTTATGTGAACATTTTCAATAATGTTTCGCTGATCTCATGTTTTGTACTCCCCCCTCTCACCTAGGCATACTGATCCCACTCTGTGAATCTGGGACATGCACGCTCAGGGAGGCCATCATCATCGGCAGCATACTCACAAAGTGCTCAATCCCTGTGCTGCACTCCAGGTAAGGGGGGAGGAGAGGAAGCCTTGCCTTTCGCTAACTCACTGTTAGATTTCAGATAGCAGCAGTCGGTTAGATCTAATGTCTAGCCAGTTGTCCTTGAGGGCCTTTTGTTGTGTAGTTTTGCAGAGAGGTTAAACTAATATAGTTGTCATTTTCAGAAATAACTGCATGTTTGTTAAGTGGAAAGAAAGTGCAAGGGCTCCGAAATTGATCACATCCTTGTTTTTCAGTGCTGCGATGCTCAAATTGGCAGAGACGGAGTACAATGGCGCCAACAGCATCTTCCTGCGTCTCCTGCTTGACAAGAAATACGCCCTACCATTCCGTGTCCTAGATGCCTTGGTGGCTCACTTCCTGTCCTTCCGCAGTGAGAAGCGTGTCCTTCCTGTGCTGTGGCATCAGAGTTTGCTTACTCTGGCCCAGCGCTACAAGGCCGACCTGGCCTCCGAGCAGAAGGCCGCGCTGCTGGAGCTGCTCAAGATACAGACACACCCTCAGATCTCTGCAGAGATTCGCCGCGAGCTACAAAACTCCGAGTCGCGAGATCTTGAAACCGCTGTGCCTGTTACAGTAGATATGGACTGAGTGTTGAGTCGAGTCAGGCACAATATTCTTCTCTGATGCAAATGCTTATGGTTTCTTAAGCAGGCGAAAGGCTAGATGTTTTTTTTTAAATCTAGCCTCCTTCATTATATGGATGCTCTCTGTCCTATTAAAGGGCAAAAGATTACAGTGACTCTGATAGCCATCGTTTTATTCTCCACTCGGATGAGATTGCATTTTCAAAAATGCAAATTAAAAAGTGATGAGGCTGCTGTAGTATGACGCTCAGTTTTGATCCCACTATTGAAACGCAATGTTTGCTTTACAAATTGAGAATAATACTGTACAACAGGTATTTTGTATAAATTTGATGCAAGAGCAACTTTGTGTTTTTGAGGCAACACATAAGTAAGTGGTGAGTAAGTGGATTAAAACAAAACTATGCTTCAGTTGCAAAGGGCAAATGTGTTTCTATCCATTGTATGGTATTTAAGGCTTAATAGATCCACAAACAAGATAAATAAAATGCATTTTGGTTTAAATTGTAATGCCTAATGTGTTTGTCGCAGTGAGAGACGTAACGTTACGTGGATCAAAAACGTGCTACCGTGATTGACAGGTCGACAGTCGGCCAGGCCCGGAGGAGGACCGAGCTGGACCGTGTAACTTTAACGTCACGTCCGCAGGTTCATTTCTTAACACAGCAGGGCAATGAGGGTGAATTGTCGAAATTTAAAAAGTCGGCGCCCGGGTGGTGTAGCGGTCTATGCCCTCGCCTCCAACACGGGGGTTCGCAGGTGCGCGCCCCCGTGTTGCC
>OMOV01015954.1:6386-18045 GCA_900312565.1 Beryx splendens
AGCGTTCGTAACAACTTCTGCGCAACACTATTGAACAATATGGGCGGGAATGTTTTTGTGTCTGCGTGTATGTGCGGCTGTTTTTGGGGGGAGTTGTTGTCACATAAAAGCCATTTCACATTTCTAATTTGGTGATATGGAGGATCGATGTTTGCAAAGGGATCTGAAGATAAAGATATTCAGTGAGCATTAGGCTGTCGAACAAAAAGACACTTTGCACAGTGTCTTCATAAGAGCTGAAGTAGTCAAGTGTTTGGGTGGGACCAGTCTTTTTTTCCCACTGCATGCTCCGAACTGCTTGTTATAAAATAGCAGCACCCTTCCTTATATAGCTACCACCCAACTAGCAGAAGCAGAGGAGGTCTCAATAGATAGATGCTATACTTGTTGATCCCAAAAAGACAGCACATCTCATTTTGGTTCTTTTTCTTCTATTTTTTTCTTATAGAGTCTGTTTAGCTTTCCATTCACATCCCACTGTAACCACCAATCAGAAATATGTTCAGACAAGGCTAATAGGCCTACTTCACTTTTACAACTGAAGTATTTCCTCAGTTGTTAACAAACTTACTATAGTGTTACAAGTGATTTCTTGTCAGCATGTGATAAACATTATTTCATCAAAAATAATCAGGAGCCAGGGAAAAAAAATCAGCCTTCAGTTTTGATAAAAATATATTTTATTTTAAACTTTTGCATTCATGCTCCAAAAAGTCATAAACTCTAAACAAATGCACTGCATTTTTTGAAAGGCCCATGCCTAATTTCTCACTCAAGTATAAATAGTCTCTTTGGTTCCGTTATTTTATCCAGCAAGTGTGTTTGCGTGTGCGTGTGTGTCTGTGCGCACGCGCTCTGTTAAACCAGCGTTGATTCTTCCCTGAGAAAGTCTATGAGGATTTTCAGGTTGCTGATCATTCAACTGGTCTTCAGTCAGCGTCTCATTCGCAGGGAGCCCAGCCCTCGCATTTTTAAACAGTCTTTGCCATCCTTTATCTGGAAAAAAGACATGGAAATCAATTAGTCATACAATGCCACAACGCCTTGGACAAAATGACAGATTCAGCATTTTAATTATTTTTTATTTAAGCATATTTAATTAATCTGCCCCAGACGTCAACATATTTCTTTTATGCAATGACAGCATATCTAATAAATCATATCAAGATCATTTATACAAATTACCAACCCCTTGACAAGCGCATCGTTATATTTTTAACGTAACAAGGAACCATGAGCCAGCTTACTAGTATTTGACGTATCAAATTCTAAAAGGATGCTGAGTTATGCTGTATGTTATTGTGTTACGTTGTGCACTATAGTAGTGTGAACTTTTTAGTGAAGAGGTTATAGCGATAACCATCCACAGCTGTGTGAGGGAGGCGTGCGTCATGAGAGAGTGCGTAAAAGTGCTTTTTACGCACACACACCCAAGACAAAATAATGGAGTAGCCTACAATAACAATGGGTATGACTAAAAGGTAAACAGATACTGCACGAGACACTACACCCTTACAAAACATTATCAAGACCAACAAATAATGTCTGGTCTCAGAGATGATTGGCCTATTTCATGCCAATAACCAGCCAATGCTACATATTTAACATGTTTTTACAAATCCATTGTATTTTAGCTGCATTGGGGTTTTGGGCTGTTTGTTTGAATATATGATCTGAATAGCAGTAATTACCCCTTTCCTCTGGTTGCTCAAACAGAAGGTGCAGATGGTCCGCGGCTGCTTTGCGCCGCTCTCTCCTTGCGCATAGACCGCACCGAGACACGGCTGTCCATCACCGCTGCCACCGTCTCCCAGAAGAAGCACGTTGGCCAAGTGGGAAATGTAGCTGGACGCCAGGCGAAGAGTTTCGATCTTCGAGAGCTTTCTGTCCACCGGTTCGGTGGGAATCAGGGTCCGAAGTGCTGTGAAAGCAGTGTTGACGCTTTGGGTCCGGTCTCTCTCCCGGGCATTAGCTGCGTTCCTCTGTTTTATAATCACAACGTTGCTTCCTTCCGACTTTCGGGAAAGCCTTCGTCGTTTTGCGGTGGTGGAACAAACTCCGTAACTTTGATCCGAGCTACCGTCGCTCTCGCTGCGGTTTTCATCATCCTCGGACATCATGCTGAGGTCCGAGTAGATCAAGTGCGTCGCCATAGGCCGCAGCATGGCGAAAGTCATCATCAAAGGTTTGCTGATCCTATAGCCCGAAATAACTGCAGAAATCCTCTCTGTAAACTCAGTCCTCTAGGTCTAACCCTATACAGCCATCTCAGTACTGAACGGCTGCACAGAACCGCTGAATATAATCCACGACGGTTCTGATATAACTGACCGACCTCTCATCAGTCAGGAGTCGACTTTCTTTGGCCTGTTGAACGAATGGACCCGGACTACCTGGTCAGCTGGACTCTTATAGCTGGATGGGAGGAGTTGCCAAAAGGAGTCTACCCTCATAAAAAGAACTATAGCAAGAATACAATTTAGAAGGATATATGCACCTATACAGTTATCACAACGAAAGTAGCCTAAGCCCCTGTAGGAAAATTAAAGAAACATTATAGGCCTAGTGATTCGTTTGGGTAATTATATTCAGCACGCTTATATAAACTAATTATTATTTTATGTTTATGGTTTCATTTTTGGAGAGAGAAATTAATGCTGTCTATATTGCTTAAATTTCATCCAAACTATACTTTGAGCGAGATATAGAAGCCTACCTATACCTACATAGGCCTAGCTGTAGCTGCAGGACTCTCACCCAATTAAAAGTCAGATGCATGATTATAAACTTGCAAAATTCTCATCTAGGGTATTTTTAATTTTAATCTCATAAAAAAGTGTTGGTTTTTAATCGCTTTTCGACAGTTACCGTATGTTTGCTTGACATGTTTATGGTGCTGCCACCCGCTGAGGTTTGTTTACCTTGTTTTTAACTGGGCCATATAGTCATGGCGCAAAATGGCGCTTTTTCCCACAATAAATAGCTATAATATCAGCTTGCCACTCATTCCTTCATTGTCACCTTGATTAAAACAACCTGAGGATACGAGTTCAGTCAATTTCATAACAATTCTGTTCGCAATTACGCATGGAGTATTGAAGTGCACCTGATTATGTTTGTATTGTCAACTCTCAGATTTCCAATGGAAACTGTGAAGTCTCAAATGTAAGGAGTTCACTTCTGGTCTTTGTATCTCTGAATATCTTTTCAGGAAGCCCAATTTACCTTTTTCTGCCACTATGCACAGCAACATATTGGCCTAGGCTATCTTTTACTGAATGCTGACAAAACTTAACATTGTAGAATTGATATCGTACCTATTTCCTGGAGTTTCTATATACTTGTTATATCTAAATCTTCCTATGTTCCTGTATCAGTAGCTGCTCTTGCCTCATGCTGAGCAGCATAGGTTAGGCAGAGGGAGAAAGTGAAGTGTGAGTAAATAAACACTGAGCAGATGTCCAGGGGTGATCCTGGAATGGCAAGGATTTATTTTCTTGTTGGTCCGGGTTTGAAAAAACAAAGTGGGAGGGCAAATGGCTGATTTAGAACAGCCACGTCACCACAGACCAGCTCCTGCACACATGTCCCCTCCAGCCGCAGCCACCGGCTCATCCAACCACTTCAATGTGCCTCAGCTGCATCAACAATGCTGTCAGACACCCAGACTGGCTGGTGAAGCAGCACTGAGGTCTTTCAGAGGGCCTGAACCAAACACAGGAATCTGACGTGGCAAAGGCTGCGTGAATGTGTGGACTTGTAAAACAACTATCCAGAGAGATTTAACTCCATACAAATACAAAACATTTACAACAAACTGCACTGCTGAAACTACGCAAGGTCTCCATAAGAGGATACAACTTCTAACTTGTCTGTTGTGATATCCAATATCCCAGCAATAACATATATAACTTTACATAAAGCAGACCTTATAGGCGCTGTTAACAAGTGTTATTCTCTCAACTATCCGTCAGTAAATTATGTTGTATTGCTTCAGTGGCCATATGCCTACCATGACACACGGAGGCTTAGTGAGAATTTATCATTGTTTGTTTGTAGCCTATATTTGTGCTGTGTGAGCCTGTGCATGCCTTAAGCAGTACGTTTCTGTGTGTGTGTGTGTGTGTGTGTGTGTGTCTGTATGAGCATGTTGACTTGGGACTGAGTCATGGAAGGTTAAGCCACGCTTTCTTAGAACAACACTCATATTTCATGGGATTGTGGAAGGCTCTTATGCTCATCCGGAAGAAGTGCTGCCATTCATCCATAGTGATGAGGCAACAGCCTGTTGGCTTCGCCACCCGCAGAGTCTTGTGTTGTTTTGCTTCAGAGAACGTTAAGAACAGCAGCTCTGTCTGAGCCGTGGAGCACAGAGCGGAAAGCTGCCTGCCATGTCTGTACCACTGCATATTTCAGAGGAGAGCGTCCCGTCCTGAGTCCCACTGAACCATCCTCTGATGGGTCAGAGGGAACCTGTGAGAGACAGAGGCCTATTCACAGAGAAAACGTTTAATGTCTTTTCTTAAAGTTTTAATTAGCTGTAGCCTGCTGTTAAAAAAAAGAATACAATAAATGTGGTTATGACATGTATGTATGCACATACACTACCAGTCAAAAGTTTGGACACACCTGATTGAATGTTTTCATCATCTTAAAGCCATTTTGACCCAAAGGCTCATGCTTAAATGCTTGAAATCTGTTTCTTAGACAAACATAAATAGTGAAGTTGATGCCTATGTATGAATTTCTTTCCAAAGCCTTTGCCTTTCCATCAAGGCAAAGGGCGGCTACTTTAAAGAATCTAAAATATGAGTTTTGATTTGTTTAACACTTTTTGGTCACTGCATTATTCCATTTGTGTTATTTCATACTTTTGATGTCTTTACTATTACTCTAAAATGTAGAAAATAGTAAAAATATTGCACGTTCAAACTTTAACTGGTAGTGTATGGTATGATAGCGATAGGTTATCACTTATAATTTACAATAACTCTTTTAAATGAAGACCTATTGTCTATGCTGATCAAATCTGAATTACACATCTGTTACAAGTTGTGGGAGCATGACAAATAATAAAATCTCATCAAGCTACATAGAGTTGTATTAACCAGAGGTGGGGAGGTTGGTGCACAATGCGTCTCTGTGCAGCAGGGAGGTCGGAGGCTGAGTACAGCATTGCAAATCTGGTGCAAATTACACGCCTGTAGCGGCCGGTAGTCTGATGGAATTCCGGATAGGGAGCTGTGAGAAGACATCATCTCCTCAACCACCTACGCTCAACCTCCTTCAAAAGGACTGCGGCTGTAACGCCTCCCTAAGTGGAACAAATGGGTGAGCTGGCTAACCAGAGATCACTTTCCAGCTTTCGTTTTAAATTTAGACGGACTCTACAGGGGAGCGAGGATCAAGGGTGCGTTTAAACACCCCTAGGTAGGACTTGGTAAGATATCGGTAGTTTTATTCCGCCACTGTGCTGGATCACGTTACAGACCCACCATTGACAGAGACAAAAAGAGGGTAAAGCTCTTTCTATGGACACGTTGTTCGCTCCTTTATAAGCCTATTTGCAAAAGGCTCAGTTGGATGAAGTGCATACATCCTAACCTGCCCAACAAATCTTTAAAAAAAAAGACATTTCAGTGAAGGTCTGCTATGTCTCTGAGCTTCACTAATTACAACTACACCAATAAACAATAACAACTCCACATGAGTTAGTCTGGTGAAAGTCATCAGTGAACAAAACAATCCCAAATGACAAGAAGCACAGAGGGCAGGAGTGTGACATGGCAGCAAACCATTTATCAAAAACGACCTGAAACACTTCCGCTTCTTGGCCCCTAAACCCCCCTTGATCCGTTTAAATCCTCAAAGACGAAGCGTAGAGAACCACCCATGGAAACGGCTCCCCAAAGTAACAGGTGCAGTGTTTTTTTTTTCATACCGGTTTTGCGTGTCAAAAACCCTTTGAGGATATGGTTACTTCCAGACAGTGAGCGAGCCACAGGAAATCTTCTCACACGCAACGTTTCATCGGAGAAATTTACAGTCCTTCAGGGCCTCGCCGGTAAAGACTGCCCCGGGTCTCTCCTCACTTCCTCGATGGCCACAGAGGGACGCCATCAGGCGGGTCGGTGCTCGCATTGTGAGGGTACTGATGTAGGAAAGGCCTCGTCTCTGCGTAATGACCTGCGATGTATCGTTTACCTGGTATTATTCTGCTCTGCTGCAGTTCCTTCCTCTGTGATGCAGGCAGGGGAACCAACTGATTTAGTAAGCAAGGCCGGTCTCAAGGTCTGCACCAACAAACAAGCTGTTATGTAAAATACTCCACCGTGATGCATTCACTTAATAACATTCTTCATCGTACCTGCAGGACAAATCATTACGTTTTGGCATGATTAATTTAAGGAATGCAAAGGACCAATTTCTGTGCAATGTATTGTACTAGAATGCATAAATAAATGTGTCAAAGACTGCAGTGCCATGCGCTGGTCAAGCATATCATAATGTGGCTTATTTACAACAATGTGTCTGTAATTAACTTTTACCTGATGCCATTCACCCTGTCAGTCAAGATCAAGGAAGTGAGAGAAAGGGTCTTGTTTTAGAAGGGGGTTTTCTTATGAATTCACCCTCAGCCCTGCCATCCCAGAGGAAAGACTGCTTCTCATTCTCCTCGTTAGTTGGGCAAAACACAATCTGGAAGGGGGTGGAAGGTTAACACGAGGCATCCTTTTTACAGTAAGACTGATGATGGGAGGAAGGGGCAAGACTCCCAACGCCTGTCTCAAAATAGCCCGTACTGTAACACGGAGTGAAGACTGTCTTTTCCCAGTCAGCCTGATCCCGGCACTGTGTTCTCATGACACCTGACCCCTCCTACAACCCGTCTGGTCTATCTATAGGCTCCTTTACATTACGCTGCCTTGTTGTGCTGTTGAAAACATCGCCATTATAAGTTGAGTGAGCATGAACGACCCAACAAAGTGGTAAACACCGCTGGGAAAGGGGGAGTTTTCTATGATACCCTGAGCTGCAGAGATGTTGAAAGTACTGCATTTTGTTGCTATATGTTATTGTTTGTTATTGTCTATTATTAGCATTGTTATAGGTTTCTATTTTCACTCCGTTTAACTTTTAGTTGTCACTCATTTTTATGTTTTTATTTTTGCCTAAAAGTCGGTCTGTGCTGCTTGTTTTCTGACGTAAAACTGCCCCCAAAACACTTTCGTTACAGGATCCATTTTGATATAATTTCAGACAAATAGAACTTGAATGTGCAAAGTTGTATTTACAGCTTCCTCAGTACTCAGAAGCAGCAGCTCAAGGAGCAACTGAAGGCAGCATTATAAGCGACTGTTGGACACCTGGAAAGTGGCACAAAATGCACAAAGCTTCTCCCCGTTTTGTGCCACTCAACCATATCCCCATGGCAACGTAAATATTACATCTGTTATAGGAAATGGCAATGAAGTCTGATCAAGCAAATGATTCATTCATTCATTTTTCAGCCACACGCAGACGAGAATAACGGCAGGAAACTGAACATTTAAGTTACTTTTTATGTACAAGGGAATGACAAATAAACACTTGGTAAAATGTGAAACTTACACAAACACAGTAACACACATACATACACACACGCACACACCTGCAGATGTTGGCTGACGGAGCAGAACCAGGCCAGCCTGCTAGTCCACCTACTGCATATATTTGTCTTTACATTTTTACACAGTATCTATCCGATACATAAAGGACAATGTTAAATATGGGATCTGTTTTGAATAGACCTTACGCAATATTAATTCATGAAGTAATTATAGTTCTGATAATGCAGCTGCAGCTTCCTGAACAGGAGAGTGTCTTGTGTACAATAATTAAAGAGTTACATTTCCCCCTGCTGGTGCACACTTTGCTCTGCAGTCATCAGCTGCAACTGAATCACCACTGCTAGAGGGAAAATAGAAATTTACCCACTTATGAAACACAAACGCAGTCTAACTTCAACAGGCGTGAGCTAAAACTACCCAGACTACTGCAGCTTCAGAGCAGATCAGGCGTCGAGGCACCCAAGTAGGTCCTAAGGTCTGAGATGTTCGATTTGAAGAGCTTGGCTGGGATCGTTGTCATGTTCAGCCTCTGGTACGCAGCGAACCTGTGACAGCCTCCAAAAGAGTAGTAGTAATTTCCCCCCTCTCTACCTTTGATCCAGAGGACATCGATCGGAGGAACGGTGTTGATGTCTGCTGTCTCCTGGAGGAAGAGATCAATGTCAATTAATTCATAGGTGCATGGAGCATTAGGCAAAAGGAATGTCTTCATGTCTTGCAGTGGAAACGATGAGCAACATGCATGATAACAACTCACTGGAGTCTGATGTGTAAAATGAGCCTCTATCTTTATTGCCACTTTAAACTCTCTTACGAAAAAGGTCTATGATCAATTTTAGAAGGATACTATCCTTCAGAAGGATACATGCTTTTTTCTTGTGCCTGAATTTATCTGATTCATTATTTCATCATTACACATCATTAAGATGTGCCAGTATTGATCTTTTTTGACTGGCGGTCACAGATGCTTCACAAAACTGAATTACTTCTCATCAAAGGAAGCCATCTCTTTGCTCTTTGCATAGAAACACACTGCACAAATAACACAGGACACACTGCAAGTCCCTACAGGAACACTACAGTAATGCTGTTCCTATAGGAATATTATAGGAATACTATAGTGATGTCATAAGAGATAAACAATACCATACCACCGATGTTACAGACATTTTATGATACCATGCTTTTAAAATAACATAATAAGGCCACTATAAACTCATAGTTTAGAGTAGGCCCACAACAGACACACTATGTGACCCTGTAGGAATATAACAGTCATTTTCCATACAGCATCACTGTAGGCCAGGCAGGTATCTCTTCCTATTCGAGCTTGTCTCTCCTTAATGTCATTTTTTACTACAGCCACCTCTCTATAAACTAACAGAGCTGCCTGTCTTCAAACACACTGACAAAACAGTGAATATGTATATATATTTTACCTTTATTGTGTTCATAAGGCTCTGGACTTTGTGCTCGTCCAGTACAGGGGGGATCGGCCTGATGATGACATGCACCGGGACGTTGTGCACCTCCTCAACGCAGTCGGAGTGAACCGACCTGTTGTCGCTGTTTTTAACGGCCGGTCCGGACTGCGTGGCCATGGACGGGCTTTTAGGGAGGAAAGCTGACAGGTTCACTCGAGTTTTTGTACCGTGAAACAAGCGAAACATTTCCCTACACGTAGCGACTCGCGTGTGTTTGTTTCTTCACTTCCCTGACGCAAGTTTGAACGCGGAAATGAAACGTGCGTAATGTTTGGTGTTGTTCTCCACAGGAAGCTTTTCATTGGCTCTCCCTCGCTGTCCATCATCGCGCCCCGCCCACCGTCTCGCCCTGGCTGGCCTGTCTGGTCAAGATCTCAAAGAAATGCATGTTTTTCCATCTAAAGTAAGTAAACACATGTCTTATTTGTTGTGTTAGCATATAACACAAACTGTTCTCTTTCTGCTCGGTCTTGTTATGCAGTAAGAACCACTTTCCTGCTGTTGTATTGTAGATTACAGTGTCATTAACAGTAGCCTATCAGTCACAGGTCTCCTGCTTCTTGCATGCAAACAGGCCTGTAAAGTATTGCAGGTGGCTGATGAGTTATAGTGAACCCAAACAAACCTAGTGAACATAAACTTTCCCCAAGCTGCATGGCCTACCCTTTGGATAGCGCACCCTCTGCAAGATAGCCTATTCATATCATGGCCAAACTATCTCTCATTAAAATTCATTCCAGCAATTAGTCGTACAGTTGAAAAGAAACCGCTACAAGCTCAGAATCCTTTGGTGACAATAATTTTTAATGAGGTGAATGTTTTGTATTGTTGAGTGTTGCATGATATTAGGCTCCCTCCTTCAAAGAGCACTTGGTAATATGCTATTTTTGTAGAGATTTCAAAGAGCCAGCCAGGTTGCTGTGGTTACAAAAAGGACGTCTGGGCTCAGAGCTTTGCACACAGGTAAGTGGAAAGCTTCAAAGATCTGCGGCAGTAGAGTGGAAACAGAGCTATTGTTGTTTTCTCCAATCCACAGCTACAGCGTCTTCTAATGAGACAATTAAAAATGATTTCTTGGACAGGAGAGGCAGACCATTATATTGAATTATTACAAATACTTTGAACTACAGTGGCAGCGCCTTTTATGTTGATTAATTGGTCACACGGGGATCAGTTGCAATATGCAAGAGGTCTATATATAGTGTGTAATCATTAACAATGGTAACAGTACATAATATAGCTTTGTAGAATAAAACTGAACAAAATACACCTTGTAATCTGGCTGCTGCAGTGAATATAATCAACTCTTTTAGCTTCATCGTTATTATAATGACATTTACTCAGCAGTAGCCGCAACAATCTGGTTCATAATTTTCCCAGAACAGTTAAGCACTGAGAGCCACTTCAAATTTTTTGCTTTTTTCTGAGAGAGCAATTCAGCTAATTGCAATAGGTTATGGTGTAAAAAGCCAACAAAAAAATAAATAAAAAGAATCTAATAACACTATAATTTGCTCATAAACTGTGCACCTGGCTGCATGACTTGGCTGGTATTTCCATATGAATAACGACAGTAAATATGTATGGTGACATATCCCTCCTGGGCATTCACTTCTTTATACAGTGCCACATTCGAGGTGATGCTTCGCTGTCAATCAAAAGCCACTACATCACAAACCGCCAAAAGAGCATCACATGAAGAGAGCGGACCATGTCATTCAAACCATATAGACATGTAAATGATCTGCGGTGCTGAGGTGTATTTGGAGTCCCACTACACTCTGTGTGACCCTCGGCTGTCACAGCAGGACTGTATTCTAGCTGCTAACATATCTCAATTACTTAGATTGAGTTAGTCACACAGGTACAGCGGCAGGTCATGGAAGAACAGTTCCCACATAATGATTTGCTGTTAATATTAGATTTCGGTCCCTGTGGGATTGTCACACTTAGAGCAGCTGGAGAAAATTACCTGCCAGCTCCCCGACAGGGAAGTGAGCTATATTTATTTATACCTTCGTTTCTTTTCTCTCTTTTTTTTAACACATTGACATGCTTTTAAAGTGATAATTATTCTAACGGTGATTTTCAGTCTTCAAACCAGCTTTGTGATAGATGAATGTGTCTGAAATCATGACACGGTTTAGCAGCAGCGCGGATGTTGCTGTGTTTGCAGCTGAATATGTGACTGATTTGTTCAGTGATGTTGATTATTCACCGGTGGCTCTCGCTGCCTAAAACCTTTGAAATTATTTTCATCGCTTTCTCCTTCCAGTACAGCTGCCCAGAATGGGATTTTTGTTTAATGATCTTCCTCGCCTCGAAATGAATTTGCTCGCCCAACCTCATCCGGAAAGAGTACAAGTGGTTCTTTGGAGAGTCGTTATTTATATGTGGATTAAGCTTGCAATGCTGTAGTCTTTCTTTCCACTTACAGTAATTTAACATTAAAAAAAAACATGACTAGATTTCTAACAATTTTTCAGCTATATTCCAGCTTGGGTGTCAACATGACGAGCCACTCAGGAGTCATGGAAATGGTGTATATTTCCTTCTAAATCACAT
>OMOV01015958.1:0-10316 GCA_900312565.1 Beryx splendens
TATCAAAAAAGAGAGGGGGGGGGCGAGGAATAACAAGTGGACAAGCATGTGGGTTTGACGGAGATATAGCTAGCTTAGGTCTGGGCTCTTTCTATGGCACGCAGGAGATTGATTGAGAGATTTGGTGGGCCTAATTGTGCCGCACCATCTGCCCAAGTTACAGAACCCGCCAGGCATTTGACAGTTTCCAACAGGCCTCGCTGACGAGCAGATGTGTGCATGAGTGTGTGTGTGCACGGCGCGCGTGTGTGTGTATTTAAGCGCGTCAGTCTCTTGTTTTATTTTATGATGGCATCTTTTTTTTCGGGGGGGGATTAAGACAGGAATCCACACCGTTTCTGTTCATTTTTCTGTCATGTTGTCCCCCTCCTCGCTCCCACAGTCAACCAGCTCTCCGGTGGAAACAAGAAGGGATACTAATAAAGACGGTGTAGACGAAACAAGCATACTAACATGCGCAGTGAATTAATTCAGGATTCAATGAGATGGCCCACCAGGGGATATATTCTCGCCAAACACGCGATCATCATGACAAGTGTTAATAAGGCTCCCACCCAAAACCCACAGGAAACTCCTTATTGATTAAAACAATTAATCCACGGAAATTTGTAGTATGTGGCAGTTGCCTGTTTTGTTTTTTTCCCCCTGCAGCCGAGCTTTATGCATCTTTTTTATAAGCAGCTGACCACCAAAACGTGCCACATCACTCTTCCAGCACTTCCACATGAAAGATCTTATATGCCCGTCTGGACAGAAACCACAAAAAACGGATGCCGAATGAGCCGCACAGTATGGCTTGTTACGGCTTTTTTCCTAGAGAAAAAAAAGTTCTCTCTGCTTCTTACTACTACAGAACATCCGCTGACTCAGAAATACTTTGTGTTATATATTAATATTAAGAAATAGTGTGAACAAAGGCTATGAAACTTCCAGGGACAAAATCTCTTCCGCTATTAGAGCGTCAGTCTACACATGAAACAGACAAAAGGAGGCCGGCCGCATTCGTCGAGTTCCACCCGCTCTCTTTACTTACAGATACAAATAAGTGATAGGATTCACCTGAAACTGGATACCTTTGTCTTGCCAGAAGGAGGGCACGGGATTGGGGAATAAGGTAATTGCATTTGCATAGCAAATCACCAACAACTATCCTTCTGCCGCCTCGTCCATGCCAGGGATTCGATTTGGCTTCAGCATCTCCTCACACTCTGTCTGATTACAGTACTTTTTTAAGTGTCTCATATCATTGCTATTTAATTAATTAGCAGTGACTATGACTATCTAAACTGATTTTGTGCTCAAAGAAATCAGATTTATTTCTAAAAACGGACAAAAAAAAACGACAAATATTTCTGTTTCGTTAAGACCAGATGCGCAGCGGTCACATGTCAGCACACGCCCGCTGAAAAATACAGTTTCCTAGACTTTCCTTCATTGCCCGCTTATAAAATCCAAGTGAACTCTGTTGTCCTCAGTGTGAACGTTTAACGGCCTTATTCATTGAGTTATCAAGCCGCAATATCTGCAGCTGGAGAATTTACATGAAATCCTTGTAAATGTCTAACAGTGTTCCAAGCCACTAAACATGGCAATAAAGTAATGGATTGTTAATTTACTTGCCAGAGACTTTCACTGATGCCAATCCTATAGATGATGCTCGTAATATGACAGCCAGAGCGGCGGCGGCTCATCATACTTGAAAGGGGAAATGGCGTCTTTGAATGGAGATTTGAACGGGAGATGTGTCCTATTTTTTACAAAGTCAGGCTTCGATTGAACTACAGTGCAGTAGACTTTCGCAAAATATAGGCCTACTGTAACAGATTTACTTTTTATGGGGTAATTCAATAGTTCATATACTTCATACACTTCAAACTAGGCCCTATCTCTAGAAAGAAAGAAAGAAAGAAAGTTGTTTATTTCCAATGACTGACATTTTTTATTTGCCTCGCGTTATGTTCTTCAACTCTGTCTCCTTTTTCTTGATTTGGCCACAGACGACGGGGGGGGGGGACGTTGGCATGCGTCTCATATTCTGCATACTCATATCCCCAAGTCCCTCTTGTAATTATTATGCAGTAGATGCACTGCTTGGCACAAGGACAAAAGTTTGCATAATTTATGCAAGGCCGTCATCAATTTTTGAAAAATGGCCCCGGACCTTTCTTGTGCTTTTAACTAAATAGACGCACTCCGGTCTGAACATAAAACAGAGCGGGAGGAAAAGAAGAAAACTTTATTTATATATTTACCTAAACTTTGAACCAATGTGCACTTTATATATTAGGGTTACATAATGTCCGACTCAAATAAATTCTTGGTTTACTTTTCAGCGCCTCCCGAGCCTGCGGGGACAAAGTTACTTAGTTAGTTTAAATACACTACATCTTTTCTCCCTCTTGAGGAAGAGGGATTGTTAGATGAAGCAGTCGGAGATGAGGTAGGTGTGTGATAAGATACAGCGCTCCTTCCTTTGGGAGTGTTCCTCATGGCTCTCACCCGTAAGGACTCGGAGGTATTTCCAGTGCAGCGCTCGAAGGAAGAGGGTCCCGTGAGGAAAAACAGAAGGGACTGTGTTATTATTCCGTATCCCACGATGACGATGTATTTACCTTAATGAAGACGAGGGAGATGTAAATAAGCTCACTTTTATTGCAAACCACTTCCAAGAAAGAGCTCTGCAGTATGTATATCGTACAGTTTCCGTCCCTTTCCCCCCGGTAATCCAACTTGTAAACGTTGTTCCGCTGCATTGTCCGCCGGTCTGGATTACAGTAATCTATGGCGAGTGTTCTGTGTTGCCAGAACAGAGGAGGCTAGTTGGATGCACTTTCTCTGGCCTCTCTATCTCTCCGTATCCTGAGAAAGATGGAAAATTGGCAATTCTCCTTTAATTTCTAAGTAGGGTATATTTAATGGACAAAGAAACCCGTATCCAAAAATTCTGGAGCTAAACGATAAGACTTGAGTAATATCCTTTTTGGCTCGTCCGCCTGCCTTCACAGTCTCCGGTGCTAGATTTGTTAGGAGGGACATAAAACCCCCTCATACCTTTTCTCTGTTCTATTCTTAAATCTAGAACGTGAAATTACTAGATGCCGTCCAAAACCGTTTTTTTAATCTCCAAAAAATACATCTTTGATTAGCTGTTCTTTAAATGGAAGTCTTTGTAAGATTGTTTTTTTATAGTCAATTTCGACAATAATAATTAGATAAGCTGTGCTTGGATATACAGACCATTGCTTTTAATTTGGTAAGCTAAGCCACATTGTGAACACTTCATATCGTATATAGTCGTTTCTGCAAGACAAGCAAATCTTCTACTTGATTAAATCTCGCAGACTAAACCTTTGTTGCAATAATCAACCAACTAATAACTTCTGTATGTGGAAAATAAAGTAATTCAAGTCTATATTTATCCCCCTGACTTCTGTGATCTAAAGACACATAATAGGCTGTGTTTCCATTCAGACAGAGCTCATCAGATCAGATTACTTTCCTCTCCATGCACGGTAAGCATTTCCATTTAAACCTGCTCTTTGCGACCGTGGAACCGATCAATAACTCGGCAAAGAGATTTATTTGCATGGCAAACTGCTTTTGAGATGACAAGAAAGATATGAGAGAAAGATGTGCGCCGCTCCAAAAGGAAAGCCGCTTTACCACAGACTCTCTCTCTAAGGCTGCTTGACCACAGTTTGCCCTTTGACATTAAAAGGTTTCAGGGCAGCGAAACCCCGCCGCTTCAAAACAAAACGTAAGTCCAGCGGCTTTGTGTGTGTGTGTGGTTAATCGCTGTTTGACTGTGCGCAGCGAAATTGAGGGCAACGATGCGGAGATGTTTTGCAAATGGCTTAGGAGCGTTCTCGCCCAACTTCTCATATCTTTCTGAAGGAAAACAGATCAATATGCTTCACTTGGTTATGGTCCCCTTGGGATATATTACTTGTCCCTGACAACCAATGCCAATATATATTTTTTTCAAGTTAGACAAATTCATCAGCTCTTTTGGCAGAACGCATCTCACTTCATAACTCCAGCTCCAGAGCAGCAGTGTTTTTGAATACATACATATTAACAGAGAATAATATTTGGTCGACTCGTGGAGGGACCTCTCCGATATCCCGTAGACTCCATGCCATCCATTGTGTTGTCAGATTTGAGCCTAACCATTTATTACAATCTATAAGAACCGGTGCCAAGACAGTGATGGAGGACCCTGAATACTCCCGACCATATTTCTAGGCGAGTTTCACCTCAAGATAAACAAAAAATCTGTGGCTTTGGCTGCACGTCCGCACAGCATTCCTATTCAGAGCAGGCATGTGCCGATGTTTAAGGCAGCACCTTGCGGTAAATCAATCACTCCCCATTGATACGGTCTTAAGGAGGGACAAACTTGAGACGCTGGAAGAGACGGGTGGAGGAGAAAGAGTGCCAAATCGGTTTCTGACTATTGAAATATACTATATGCTGTATAATACATAATACTATAATACCATACTATAATATTCCGACTGACTTGCCTTGTTTCAGCCACCAAAGGGAGCTGCAGTCGGAGCTTGCAAAGAGCTTCCTCTGTTGTCCGTCGGTTTAGAGGGAACATTACTGAAAGTGGCTCTGAAGCCTTGTGGGACCCTTAAGCCTCAAAGTAGAGCCTTATTAGTGTTAAGTGCTTCATTTTTCATCCTTACACGACATCCATTGTATTTATAATTCATTTGCGGAAGGGCTAGCTTTGATACGGTAGCGGTACCTTATATGAATATTTAAACATTTAAGTACCCACAAAATTGCGAGAGGTTGTCCCCAGATACACGCAACAAACTTTTTCATTTTTGCCACCCGTTTGAAGAGGTCGGCCAGCATATGGTGCCCTACGACGAGAGAGAGGGGCTGCGAGAGACTACGGGCGCTAAATAATTTCGTTTTCAATTATTCAAATGTGACACGTCATTAAAAATTTAAAAGATGATGTTTTTCGGGCTGTCCTTCTGTGTGTATCGCTGTGCTTATTTGGCTCGGGATATCATGCGAGAGTCTGCCTCATAGTGCAGGCGTCATCAGTCAGAGCATTTGCACTGATTTTAGGTATACATGCTTTATGTGTGGCTTGACATGTGCGAGCTCTGTGTGAACCTCGGCATGCTTTTTGCACCGGTTTCCACGTCAAGCGTGAAGCAGGCTTCAGACCTTGGCTTTTAACTTCAGTACTTAAATAGCGCTGTGTGGGAAAACTTGGCTTTCCGGATCCCACCCGAATCTGCCAGAGTTTCTAGCTCCTCTTCGTACCTAACCGCGGTGCAGTCTGCCTCGTTTCACATCCCAGGTGGTGCGCGACTCTGCACTCCACCGCATTTAATTCCGTGTGAAGCATGACCCGGGCATTAATCTGTTTTTACGTGTGCCCCGCCGCACCGATTCAAACCCCAGAGTTATGCACTTGCAGTGATGCATGTGTAAGTCATGGTTTGCCCATCTCCACATGACAGTGTGCAGACTCTCATTTTGACTTGAGTTCATTTGAACGCTCCTTTTCTTATGCCCCTGAAACCAATATGGATACTGCTACCATCATGGTGTAAAACAAGAAACCCGCATAATAACACCAAAGACTTTATTAGGTTATGAATTGCTCAGTCATACATCTTGAAGCAATAACAAGTGTCATTAAATTAACTATTAAAAAAACAAATAACAAAATCATAACAATTTCAGTCCACTAAATCCTTCACTGAATGCATAGAATGTGATTTTATGCACGGACTATCTCCTCTCTCACCTTCTTCCCACGCTCATACGCAGCTTCAGTGGAAATTTTAAGATATCGTCAAAAGAAATGGCACTATCAGGCAGCGTGGAGGAAATCATTTAAATGTACTGAGTTTAACAGAGACCATGTGCAGCGTGGATAGGGGCCCGGATCACCGAGGTGAGCTTTCTTTTGAAAAATGATTTGCAGAACCAAATTGAACAGACGACATTTCTCCCGTGTCAGTCCAGGTAACATGCGCCCTTTCCCTCCCGGTGACAGGTCCTGCATTAGACAGGGCGTCTAGGGATGTTGTGGGAATATCGCAGGCCGCCGTGTCCCGCCGCCTGCCGCAGCTCTTAATGACAAAGAACAGACACACCACGGAATCTCTAAACCTGTATCTGATGTGCAGTCGCACACCCAAGGACAATGTCCGTTGTGTTGTGGGCTTTCCAAACATTATTGGCGCCATCAACTGCATGCATGTGACTATCAGGGTGCAAATTTATAGAAAAAGAAAACAATATTACACGACTATTCAGTTGGTATGTGTTGCACGCATTGACATTTTTTTGCACAGTTGAGCACTGCAACTGGAGAGTGACATGTCGGTGAGTAGAGTAGAAAGCATTTCATTGTTATCATTAAGAAACTCACTTTTGATATAAAACTTGTTTTTCATTTTTATTTTTTAATCACTGAAAATGATTTCAGTGATTAAATTGCTTACAGGCAAAAAAATATGAAATAATCAAAATCATTTCAGATTTTGTAAATTGTTTTATTTTGTTTAATCTAATTGTCCAATTTATTCAAGGATGTATTGCCAATTCAATCTTTGTGTATCATTCTCCTGGCGAAAACGGAATTGAAGTTGCGAAAGGCAATGCCTCAGCAGCACATTATGAAAGGGGGGAAAAGGACACACCCCAAGTCGGAATAGGAACAGCTCAGCTCAGAATCTGACCCTTACAGTCCACTGTACATGTAGCTTGATACTGTCCCCTGACAGTATGCCTACTTTAATGAACCATTTTCATTGGAAAGAGTAGTTTTAATCTTCTATGCTACCTCAATCTCAATATCCAATTTGTGCAACTATTACAATGTCACAAAATTGCATTACCCTTTGTGATCCTTATTTTCCAATGTGATGATTCAAAGAAATCTTGGTAATGTCTGCGTTACATCTATAGTAGTACTTGTGCAGTGAGAAAAACACACACACACACACGCAAATGTCTTTGGGTTGATATCTGATTCAGCTCTGGGCAGTATGCAAGGTCAGAGCAGCTGCTGCCTCTATGTAGATAAGGCCGCAGCGATTTGGAGCAGAAAGAATTGGAATTCAGACTCGTGGGCTCTTTCTGCTCTCACCGATCTCACAGTTTAGACAAGAGAAAACAGGAGCACAGCGGGTACGTGTTGCCATCATCAATCACCTCCGAGACTCCGTCACTCCGGAGCGTCAAAGCATGAAATCCATGATTCTCAGTGATAGGGGCCGTTAAAAAATTCAAGCTCCCGAGTAGATGGCATCAGAATACGTCGCGGTAGGCAGCGCTATCAGAGCCGATCTAACGGATGAACTCGCCCCCCGGACCCCGCTGTGACAAAGTGCAAATTTACTTCAAAAACATTTCATGATTGTCTCTTTCAGATCACGCTACCGCTTGGCATTGGTGGAGTTTTCCTTTTTTTCACGGCTGCTGTTTATTATTTTAATGGCCCTTAGTGTGAGTGTTTGCAGTGAATTACACAAATTTGCCTTCAACTAACGATATCTCCTGAGAGGGGGAACACAAATCCCCTAACTGAAATAGGCCCAATCATCTATATTATCAAACAAGGGTACGGCATTTAAATGTCTAAATTCACTGGTGAGTTCGCCTAACCAGTTCACGCGGATTTAGCTTTCCCCCGTGGGCCGGGCCGTCGTAGTCAATTCCAGATCTAATTTTTGGAAGTATGCGTCAAATTTTGACGAAGCCTCTCAGACTCAAGATGGTACCACGTTTGTAGACGGAACGCAGGCCCCTGCACTCGGAATTTCAAAGTCATCTGTTAATCAGTGACGCCCAGAATTATTCTAGCTGTGAGATGTTTTACTCATTTTTTAGATTTGGACGGCCCAGCTTTGCCAAGGGTTGCCTAACTATATCCATTCTGAAATTCCTGACATGAACATTTTGATGCTGGCTGCTGTAGTAATATTTCCACCCCTCCCAGTGGACATATTGAGTAATAAATATGAGATCCACCAGTAATGTCTCGCGCAGATGATGTTATTAGACTTGCCAGCCTGAGGCATCAGCTGTGTGTATTGGACGTCTGTCAGAACAGAGACCTCCCCCACCCCCCCACTCCCGGCACAAACTCCCCCTGTGCTGAAACCAACTGGTCCAGGAATTGCATGCCAGACTCCTGGAGAGTCCCAGAGACCCCTCTCTGCTCCATGTCGGTTGCCAGCAAGTCAAAAGAAAGACTGCTGGCATTGCAATAGACTCTCCCCTGCACTCATAGAAGCGAGCATTCCGAAATGAATTTTTCTGCCTTGCCTTGGCCAGCTTCATTGGGGAAAGGGTGTGGGGGGGTGGAGTGCGAAGGGGGTAGTGGGGTAGGATAGAGTTTCGGAGTTTGCTTTAAAGATTACCCCCTGCTCCTGATGGCCTGTTGTGCGGGCCGACTCACATTCCGCTGTCAGGCCGATACAAAAAAGAAATGAGCAGAATGGAAAGAGAAAGGACGGAGGGGTGGAAAGTGCCCCTCAGCTGAGCTTTGGGTGCCCCACTATGACAGGGATCGAGGCGGCCGACAGGACTCCCCAGAAATGGAGTCAGTGTTGTTCAGTCTGAGGGGCTGGCGGTTTCTTGATCAAAGGGGATCATCAGCGGTGGAAAGGGGGCCTTTGTGGGATTAGTAACGCAAAATGTTTTGACACCGATGCCACTCAGCCGGCGCACAGTGAAGAAGTGACACCAGATGGGAAGGCAAATGGGCTGCATGGCACCGGTTTTTGTCTTGTGGACCACAGGCAGAAAACCCCCCTGATACACCTCTGTAGATGAATAGAGCAACTAACAGAGACATTTGGCCACTAATGTAATTTATCTCTGTGCTAGCATTATGCCGGGACGGTGCCACTTTGACCAAGGACTGTTTAGGGTTAATTATATCATATTACTCTCAAAGGAAAAGAAGTAGCTAGCTGACTAGCCTTTAACACCGCACAGGCCAATCTCTTTGGCCAAATTAAATACAGGTCGCTCCCAGAGACCTCCCAGCGTCGGGCACGCTCAATATTGATCGGGAAAAGGCCAATGCCATCAGCCGAGAGGCTTCTGTTATCCCGTCGGCATAAACAGGAGGCAATCTTATTAAAAAAGACTCCGCTCCAAGTGGGTCTGCGAAATTTCCACACATCTGGGGTGCGGTGCTCTGGAAAGTCAAAAGCAATCACTGGCTTCCTCGCTTTCATCCGTTCTGTGGAGCGGGCAGAATAGTGTTTGTGGCTATGGCGTGAGTGGACGAATAACCTTAAACCAGAGTGCAATTAGGAGTTGGACCCGATCTTTCTGAGCCACGTCAATTAAAGAGTGTTTTAGGGAGGGAAGGGAGGGAAGGGGGAAGGGGAGTCGGGCAAGTGAATAAGTATGGAGCAACTGTATGAGTGTGTCAGAGAGTATGAGTGTCAGTGTATGCGGTCTGGCTGCGTTCATGCACTTGCCTGTGTCCTCCACACTGTATCCCGGCTCCCCTCACACACACAATACCACTTCTGCTACGGTACATTTGGGTGCACACCCTGTTATTATGCTTTCCAGTCCAATCATGCAGCAGGCTTCCCTGATCACGCAGCAATTGATCGGCCTTCCAGGTCCATCTATCCAAACCTCTTATTTGATGCCGCCTCGTGCGTTTTTAATCTTTGGTCTAAAACGTCTGTAACTCACTGCCCAGTGTAGTATAGTATTTGTGTGTGTGTGTGTGTGTGTGAGTGCGCACATGCGTGTAGATGGACCACAACTCCAATCAGAACGCTGTAAAAGCCGTGGTTTACAGTCTGCTGCAGTACTTTGACATGGGCTAACTACCTCTGACTGTTACGTGGCCGCCTCGCCCCCCGGGAGACCTCCGCTTTTGGATTTAGAAAGGTTGCCTGCTGAGTCCAACCCAAACACATTCTCCTGCTCGGCCAAGAGCCACAGGGCAAGGTCACTGGACTCTGTATGTGTGTGTGTGTGTGTGAGTGTGTGTGTCCACGCCACTCCCTGAAGCATATGTGTGTGCATAGGAAACATACAGACACACACACTGACCCCTTCGCACCCACATACTGCAGATACACTTCATTCATATTCTGACATGATACATGAAAACATCCAGTTCCTCTGCCCCCCCCGCACACACACACACAGAGCAGAGATAGGACATCCGCTGATAGCTTCAAGGTTGGTATCCATGTGACTCTATCTCTGTGGTCCCCCCGCTTCAGTTCCTTAAAACCCTTGTGTTAGCGGATTTGTCCTTCACACTACGTCTTCACTGACTTAATTAGCCT
>OMOV01015961.1:7465-19209 GCA_900312565.1 Beryx splendens
ACTGCTGAATACTCTAATTCCCCCCTCAAATCTAGGCTGCCCGGGTGGGGACTCCCTTATAAGTCGGCCATTCTTTGGGTCTTGTGTGACCCGATACAAGAAATGAGTAGAGCTTGGTGACTGCATCCAGAGGTAGTTTTTGTTCACAGTATTCTCACCACCCTGCAAGACAACCAGTCTCTCATTGGTCAAAACAGGAGCGTCTGAATTGGCGAGGATGTTAATCGGGTAGGTGTACAGAGGAGAGTACTGATCCTCAGCCAACACTCTGAACTGGAACTGGTCCACACTATCCACAGCTCTGCGCACCCGGAGCCTGTAGCTAATACGGCTGTCCCAAAGGTCTTTCTGGGTGAAGATGTCACCTTCAATCAGCTCCTTGTCTAACAACTGGAGACTACCCAGTGTTGGAGGTTTCACAATGATGTATTTTACAGTTTCTGGATCTGGACTTTGCCCTTTTACCTCAGCCTCAAGCTCTGTGTGTCTGATTGTTTTCTCTTCTTCTCCCTGCATCTCCAGTGGGACCAAGTTAGAAATTTTCACTTGTGCAGGGATGATCTTGATTAAGAAGGTGTTGTTCCAAAGGGAGAACTGCCCCAGGTGGATGTCAAACTGAATCCGCTCAACCACAATGTCTTCCTGGTCGCTTGAGTCTGTGCTCAAGTATCTAAGAAGGTCTTGATCCAAATCTGATTGACGAAAAGTGGTCACCTGTTTGGACATGCCATTACTAGTGATTATCTGGAGCTCTCCAAATCTCAGAGGTTGTGTGATGTTATACACGATATCTCCATTACGAGGATGAGCAATGACGGCCAGATTTTGAACACCTATAGAAGAGTTGCTTCCCTGAGACAGGAGGAGGCCAGTATTGGTCACAATAGTCATATGTGGCTGTGTGACAGACAGCTTAAAAGTGGTTGATTGACTTATTGAGTGTCCATCAGATACTTCTAAGGTAATTCCAGCTGCACTACCCCCTCTGTGTACAAAATAGATATTTCCATCTTTCAACTGTCTGCAAGTGAACTCTGTGATGCTTCTCCCTGGTTGCTGGCTGTTTTCTAAGTAACCGAATTCCAGGGAAGGCTCTGAGGCTACAGTTACTACCAGTTCATCACAACGTGTGTCAGAATCCACAATTTTGATAAGATTGGGACTCAAACGAGTCCTGCCATTTTCTGTGATGGAAATGTCCCCTCCACTAAGTTGTGGTATATCATTTACGGGAATAATTTCAACTGGGAGGACAAACTCGCGGGGGGTTTTTAGACATTCTGGAAGGTAGCCATTACTGTGAACAACCACCTCTAACTGGATTTGATCAGCATACCTTTCATTTCCATCATGCATATACTTAATTTTCTTATTGGCAACATCGAGAAGAGTGAACCTGTGCGTACGTTTCGTGTTAAAGTTCATATCAACCAGTCCATACCAGGGATCATTCTGGAGAGTAAAGATGATCTGAGATTGACGCAGTCCTACAGAATTTAGGTCAAACGTAGGGATCAGGTTGTTTATATCTATGACAACTTCTCCACCCTCAGGCACAAGCAAGGGGGTGACGTCAAGGAGTTTTGTTATATTTCGGAACATCTCTGGCGTGTCGTCTGTTGGGTAGCAATGTCGTTCATTGGTGTCTACGTCAACATATCGGATCCGGACAGGGGCAGTAGTTGTAGTTGCCTCCAAGTCATAATAACTTGAGTAGTCATAGTCTTCCCCTTCACATTTGACATGGACATCTTTAGTCACCAAAGCGTCCTGCAGGCTCCTGTCCTTCTGATTTACTTTGATTTCCCCCAAGCACCCAATGAAGGATTCAGCTGTTATTTCTTCTTCCATGCGATCCAAGAACCCGCTATCACGGAAGACCTCCTTCATCTTCCCCTGGATACCTCCCAAATACAGATTTCCAACTAAATCCAATCTTTGTGAGTTGTCAAGAGGGAGGGAGGCAGACTGGCTGTCTACGTTAATTTCAAATGAACTTGGATCGACTTGGACCCTAACTCTATGCCACTGATCGTCATCCAGCAGCACTTGGGTATTGTCCAGTACCTCCATGCCACTGCCAAGGTCCACCACGCCTTTGAGATAGCCTTTCACAACACCAATAGCAATGAAATCGGACTCTCGGCCTGGATGGAACACAAGCAACGCATCATCAATAGTGGTTTTCATCAGGAACTCCAAGGTCCGTGCAGCCCCACTGGCCCCGCTCCAGGTGGGGAAAGACACAAAAGATTGTGGGCTGATGAAACTAGTTGTCTCCCCATCACCAGCCTCAAACTCACTGCTGCAGGATTCCTTGGTGTCGTGGCAATCTGTCAACGCGGAGTTGAGAATATCAAATCCATGGGACTCAAATTTGACCTCGGTCATGCAGCCGCGGAACGGCGGAATGGCGTTGCTGAGGTAGGGGGCGTCTAGTTCTCCTGTTCCTCCAAGCCAAATGCCCATGTCGATGTTGAGCTCCTCCCCAGTGTCGGTCACAGGGTAGTATGTTGAGAAGAGCTCATCGATTGTCATGGTGAGTTTGGCATCCTGCAGCGTGATTGACACTTTATGTTCCAGAAGGTTGTTCAGTTGTACTCCAAGAGATGAGGACAGCGTCATTTCACCAGCACCCATGTTCATCCGCACCTATGGGAAAACAAAAACATTTTTATTTAACTCAAATTACACATGGCTTTCTACTTTCAACTTTTGTTCATATTCATTGTGGAACATGACATGTTTACAATAGATCTTGTGTATTCTGTTGGCCAAAATGCTCATGTGAAACTCGTAGCTTTATTATACGAAAGTATCTCCATTTGGAAAGCAAATAGTCTTATATGATCCTGGGCTTGCATTGATACATTTTAAAATAGAATGAATATGTTATTTACTATGATTCAGAGTTCTATCAATATTTATGAACAAGAACAAACCCTCTTCCTCAAAGCCAATCCTCTAATCTGTGATGAAATAAAAGCAACACTTCCTGGACACACTCCACTTGAATGGGAGGCTGATTTGTTGACTCGTAAAATATTTGAGTATAAGCCTCATTTAATCATAAAATTAACATTTATGAGCCTGAAAATGTATCCATAACCCCATCCATAACCGTGATGTATGCTCACAGTGTTGACTAAGCTGTATTTCCAAATGAAATGGTTCCAAAAGAGTGTCATCTGATACCGTCAGAGATCTGAGACTTGCTTAAATAAATTTGAACAAACAGACAAAGGCAATCTTTATTTTTTGCGAAGCCTTGAAAGTTTGCTCAGCGCTCTGATCACTTGGAAGAGAGGAACGAAGACGACTTGAGAAAGGTGATATTGTTTCCTTTTATCGCAAATACGCTGAGATTTCACCTCATTAAGATGCAGAAACATACCCCTTTCTGGGGAAAATCTATATGAATCTTTGCGATAGCAGATCTGATGCCTATTCTACTCCTCTCCAATGCTGTCAAGCAATTAATTACAGAATTAAATTGTCATGGTTCTAATTCCATTTAGACAGCTAGTGAAGACAACACAGCAAATCAATTTGGCGTGTTTTCAGAGTGGCATTTAATGGAATCTGTCATATAAATGGCCACAATTCAATTACTAACAAAACTACATTTAAAGATGCATATATCCAAACCCTATGTTGCAGGCCTACATGGAGGCATATGTCTGTGTCTGGAAAAGGGATAGAAATACATTCAGAATTTGTGGAGGTGTTTTAAGCAGAGATGCTGTACTGAACATCTGAGTGGGATTTTATTTGTGAGGTCTCTGAGATTACAGTAGAGAATTAATCAATACGGTTTGTTATCCATCTGAAATAATAACCGCTGTCAACTTTTGCTATGCTTGCGTGTCGTCGACTTGCTTTCAATCATCCTCCACCGAAACAACACAGAACAAGATGCCTACTGCGTTAGATGAAGTAGTGATGATATTGGGAAGGCTTGTTTTGACAATGATTATTACATTTTACTATAGTTAGATTTTTTTTAAAACATCATACTTGTATGTGGAGATACATTTGGATGTGTATATGTGCTAATTATTGCCCAAGCTAATTGTTGAGGTGTATTTCTCCATACATTCTTATCCTAAATAACATCTAATCATAAGTATCATCTTTTTTTTTAATAGTAACACTAATTTTATGAGTATATGGCGGTATGTTTACATTTAGCAACTTAAATTATTTAAGTTGTGTAAGTTTTCCTTTCATAAATAAGAGTTATGAGTACAGTTAGCACAGGACTTGACTTTACTTGTCCTTAGAGCTAAAACAGGAGCTAAAGAGGAACCGCCCCCAAACGTGGCCTGATAATGAGCCGTTACTTTAAAAGAGTTGTTTTGGGAGATGTGTAGTGAAGTGTAGTCCGTTTTTAGTGAGTATTTGTTTCTTGTTTAGTTTCTCTTTTACTTTTACTCACATTATTTTCAAGTAGTCTTACTCTGACTTCAGCTATTCTTGGGAAAAAAATCTGTACTCTTGCACATTTAGTTTCCTACTCACTTGCAGTTTCCCATTCTGGAGCTCAAGGAACAGGTAGTCTTCCATCCCTGCAGCCAGGAGAAGCAGCCCGCTCCGTCGGCTGGTCTTGAACTGTAGCGACAGGTGGAAGGTGGAGACGTCTTGGATGGCCTGTATGCTGCAGAAGCTATCCCCGAAGTAGGAGACTGTGGAAAGAGGTGAACGAGTGTCAGAAACGATGATAAAACAAAATACACTTAGCATGTTTCTATAACTGTCAGGGGTACTGTGATTGTCTGAATGTTACTGCAAAGTGTTATTTGAAAATAAACAGTAAATTGCTGTTGTTGGACAAAAACATGTCTGCGAAGAGTACGCTTTTTGGTGAAGTTTTAACAGTTTTTTTTGGTCACAAGGAAAATGAAACAGGTTGATTTGATAATTTGCATTCTCTGGATTGATGTTGCCCTGCTGCAACACACTGTGGCTCAGTGAGCACAGAAAGACACCTGCATGTGATGCCATCGGCTTCCTAACTGACCCTACACCCGGTGGCATCTCAGGGAATTCCGATGTGGAAGTTTGGAGAAACCAATTAGAAGAGCTTTTATTTGACTCTCATGTTACAGTGCACCTTGCTCAGGATTGACTTCTATATTATCAGGCCTCCTCCAGCTGCTCCTGGCTGAAGAGGAGCTCTTCTGGCCTCAAAGGGATTCTCTCACTGAGACATCAGTCATTACCCCCGCGGAGGTTTTCTGGGCATAGAGTCTCGGGGTGTAGGATTTCCCAGGCTCGAGCTGTCTCCTTTCCAATGATATGCAAATTCAGCCACCTGCCTGGGACCGTGCTCTCCGGAGCCCCCTGACAAAATGTGAACCACGGAGGAAGTCAATTATTTCCCCATGCACATGCTCTGAAATTAAACTGGACAACCTCCAAGACCCTGTTTCCTAGGCATGGTTTTCCACGGCCTTAGCCAGGAGACATAGAAAGGGGGCTTTCCAAAGCCACCCGCTTGCCTTCATAGGGGTGATAGTTCAAGACACAGAAGCTCATTGGAAGACAGTGCTAGCGCTTTAGAATAGAGGAAGGAAAGAGAGACATTGCTGTGTCAAAATTGGAACATTCCAATGAGATCGTGAGGGCCAAAATACCCCCTAAAATCAACATATAGTAGCATCTAACAGCCTGATAGGGCAGTGGGCTCAGTGCCCAGCCAAAATATCTCTGAATAATCACTCAGATATGACTAAATCACTAACGGCCATTATGTTATTTCAGTTGGTACAAAATAGCGGTGCATAATATGAGAGTAAACATTCACATTCATAGCTATAAATGGATAAACTATTTCTCGAGACTGTGAGAGTGTGTCTGCGTGAGAGCAAGTGTGTGTGTGTGTTTAAAGGGCAGCCTGTGTCTGTGCTGCATCCACATTAATGCTACGCTGACAACTTCAAACACCGAAGGGTACATTTGTCCTTTGCTTTCTCATCCTGTAAATGAACCCTTCCATCCCGGATCTGCAACAAACACTGGAAAAAGTGAACAAAGACAATCATTTTGATGTCAGCAAGGACGAAAGCAAAGCTTTTATCATCGCGCCCATGCCTTTGTGATTTCACTAAGAGGCATTTGCTTTTGGTTCCAAGGCTGCTCTGTCATGAACAAAGTCAGTGATGAACGGTCTCAACACGAAGCCAAATACACAGAGCGACTTTCGATTACACACTGCTGCACAGCACTGTTCTCCTGCAGCCAAAGAAATGCAATGTTGGTGCCTCTCAGAAATGAATAACAGGATTTTTTTTTTTTGCCAATATCACATGCTGAACATGACAATCTATTATCATGTGAATATGAGCAGGCAACAAATCACCTGAAACAGATTAAACAGCTACCTAATGCAAAACCACAGAAATGGGATCATATCCTGCAATTCAAAGAGAGAATGGAGCTCAAAATACAAATATCATTTGTATCATTAAATTGAATTAAATGATCACATTTTAGATATCATTCATTTTCAAATGTCACTTTTTTGAAGCTATGGTTGTTAGCTGGTACTGGCTGTGCCGGAGGCTATTATGGTATAGTTCAGAGAATTCTGGGCAAGGCCAAGGTCTTCCGAATAAAAGACTACTGCTAATTGCACAGGAGCCTTCGGGCTGAAACAAAAAAAAATGAGGAAAAATAATCTTTTCTTAAAGGCAATTGCATTAACAAAGAAAATCGCAATGAGCTTCATGGTCCTTAAACCTGAGCTTTTGTTGGATTGTTCACTAAGCATGGGGATAAAAAGCTGAAGGAGAGAGCGATGCCAAGACAATTCTGCCCGGGGATTTTCTGCTTCAAATTGAGATGGCTGCTGCTGCCTTCAGGAAAAGGAGCACATTTTCTAATGACACACAATGGCTCTACTCTCTGCAGTGTACCTGGACCTGGAATTCATTAGCGCTCTCTGGCTAAGCTGTGCAAAGCTGTGAATGGAATACGTGTACGAAAAGGACATTTTCAATAGGCTGTGTGTGTAAAATGCCCTGTTCCTTGGCACTTCTCTGTTTCTCTGGCACTTCGTATTTTTTATTTTTTTTCCGGCATTTTTTATGCTTTATTGGTAGACAGTGTGAGAGAGAGACAGGAAGGTATGGTAGAGATAGAGGGGAGGACATGGAGCAAATGACCACGGGCCGGATTCAAACTCGGGTCGCTTCGGGAAGGACTGAGCCTTATGTGGCATGCGCTCTACTCGGTGACCCACTGGGGCGCCCCTGGCGCTTTGTTTTTGAGCTGCACAGAGCGTGGACAGAGGCAAACTGTTTCTGCGTTCACACATTCAGACAGGTATGCAAGGAGAGAATCATACCTACGTGATGAAAAACCCCTGCAGGAATGGCCTTTGAGAAAGGGGGACGTGCATCACCAGCCTTCAGTTTTCTACTGCACAATAGCACTCGGCAATTCTCCATCTTCCAGGGACGTTGGAGCTGGGGTCTAGCCGAGGTGATTTCTCTGGCAAAGCATCATTAACTGAAGTATCATCCCTGCTCCTTCAGAGTGTAAGCCTGGAGCTGTGAAGCCGCTGACTGGCTTGGTCAGTGTGTGTGTGTGTGTCCGTGTGTGTTATGTTGGTTTATCCCACCATAGACGGCGTGCTGGACTGATCTTGGGACAGTCTCTGATCCCCTTTAGCTACCACACCCCTCCTCACACTACTTTATTGTGCATCGAGCAGAATCCTGGTCTCAGGCCAATGCAGATGGCTATAATTTGATGACAGACTACGCTTGTATTTATAATGCTCGAAGGAAACCAAGAGTTTCTTTCTCTCTTTCAGGAAAGACTGAATGAATTACCCTGTTGTCTTTCTTTCCCTTTCCTCCTCCTTTTCTCCGTCCTCTTTTGGTCTCGATCTAGAGACACATGTCCGGAAAAGCTACGGGGAAGAGAGACAGATCGACCACAAGTGCAGGAAGATTGGAGACACTCGGTCGGCTTTGTGTCCTGTGACTTGTCTGCGCCGATGAGTCAGACTCGCTCGCCATCGACTGAGATTTTATGTGAATGTGAAGATGTGTCAGGCAGAAAAACAAGTTTTGAGTCTTCAGTATGCTTTTTTTGTGCTGCCCTCATCTCCTCTGCATCTCATGAGAAAATACTTAGATCAGATACAATTCATACACATATACACCCAAATTCAAAGTGCAAAGAGGTGGACCCTTTACATATTTGAGCTTGACTTAAGTTAGTGTTAACTGACACTGAGCAACTTCACAAGTATCTGAATAGCACAGTTATTTTGACAGCATAATCCACATTTCTATTACAGTATGTTTTGCTAAAGTATGCCGAAAATTGAACCACCAAAAGAGGAAGGATACCCAGTGTGTGTTCTTCTCCACCGACTTTGCCATGGCAACAGTTCCTTGAAGCCAAACAAACCACCTCCTTACGTAAGCCATGGTTAAACCACGGTTAGCTTGACTAAAAATAGTGGTTATGTTGGTCATTTGTTTCCCTTGTTGGGCTGTGCCTACTACACTACGACATAATGACTTCTGGGTATAATTATATGAAGGATAGGGTGCTGTTACCCAGAGATAGAATTGGAGAGCATTTAGGGGTGTAATGACATTTACCGTATGGCAACACAGTAATTACCATGACAAGCAATTATCTCACGCTCCTGGGTTATGAATGAGTCAAGACAAGGGTCAGTTGCAGTTCTGCTTGTAATAAACATTAGTTTTGCAGTTATGACTGCAGCTAGCAACTGTCTGTGGCCTGTCAGAATTTGGGTTATTTAGGAGCAGTTATACATCGGTTATCCATGACCCACTGGTAAAAATATGTGCAGCATCAAAGTAACAAATTAAGCACGGACATTCCAGTTGCCTGCTGTTCTTCCAGGGTTTCCACTTTCTGGCCAAGCTGCAACACCAGAGCGTGCCGTTTCTAGTGGCACGCTTCGATGTGTTGGGTTTGGTGTGGGTCGAGGCAAAGTTTCCAGCAGCACAATTGGCTGTCAGTCGACCAATCTAGCCCGTATTCCCACTACATGTCTCTCTCTGCTTTGACTGGTAGACAAACCAATACAGGTTCAAGATGTCCCCGCCTTCGGCGCTACCGGTTTGGACACAATTTATGTTTTAATGTCCCATCCAGTTAATTTAATTAAACTTTAGCAGCTGAGACTATGTGGGGAGGTTGGCTAATTGTTGCTTCAACTAGCCGGAAACACCCGTGGCGGAAAGAAGCCAAAGACCCGGCCAGAAACTAATGCCTGTGGTAGCTCCGGCTACTTGGCTAGTATTGATGGTATTGACCAGAGTCACCAGTGAGCAGCTGATTTCAGCTCACTGTAAGTGTGTTGCGGCAATAAACGACAGTTGGATTATGTCCATACTCAAATTTTCTGGCTATAAATTAAAGCACAATGACACTCTAGAAATGTGTATCTTGCTCCCACAACAATATTCCTATTTTTGAGGCACTTGGAGTGGTGCTTATGCTTGAAATCACTGTGGAGAGACATTCAAGGGGAGCTGTGTGTGTGTCTGAGTGTGTGTGTGTGAGAGAGAGACGGAGAGAGAGAAAGACCCCTCTGAGATTATACTCATTTGTAGGGCTACGCAGGTTGCGTTGGCTCTTCTTGATTTTTACCCTTTGTGTGGTGATGTCATCAGCTGAGCCTAGATGCTCAGAAGTATCGGAACTACTTGATATGAATGTAATTGATGTACTTTGATTGATTGGGTTTGATAACGTTGTATTGATCAGATTCACAGACAAAACAGGTGTGAAGCTTGAAACCAGCACTAAGCTAGTTTTCACTTCTTTCCTGTGCTCTAATCATAACACTGACCTTAACTCAACCTCACTCAAGACTTCATGGCTCATCGTAGCCTCATAGAGATGGAAAAAACAATAATGATCATTTTCAAAGGTTCAGTGAAATTAATTTTGCAGCTTGAGTGAAAACCATTTGCCAGGGACGCTTACCAATTTGGGTTTTGTTTTGTTAAGTGGAGTTGAGTGTAATTCAGATGGATTGAAGTAACAGCGTACATTCTCAGCCCCGCTCGGATGACATTAGCGTTCAGCAACCTCCTTTTCCAACAAGTGACAGCAACAGCGAAGGTGTGTTGTTCACACGCTAATCGCAGCACGCTGGCTGCTGTTAAAAGGAGGCGAACATGCAGTGCAACACGTTTACAGACCTGATGGTGCCACGCCAGTACAGGGCCGTAATTAGCTCTGGCCTCTGAATACAGGAGGCTGTATAGGAAACGGCAGCTATCCCCAGTGCTGTTAAATGGTAGAGAGCAGAGGCACAACTCTACATACGTCTGCAGCGCTGTTTTATAAGTCCCCCCCCGTTCACTTTTCAGAAGTCACCAGGGACACACTTTTACTGGCTTTATGCAGCCATTTCTCAGCCCTGACTATAGCGGCGTGAAAGCAAACACAACATCTTTTTAGCCTCCTTTCAAATCCCCGTCTACCTCCACATCCCTTTGAGACACACCGATGCCAAACCGGAGTGAAGAAGCACAATACATAAAAAAACAGAGGCCTGCGGAGACCCAGCGGGTGGCCCACCTCCCAGGCAATAATTAAAACTTTTCAGCTCTTTCTGTAAAACTCACACTTACACAACAGACAGGGGGTGGTGGGGAGGGGGCAGTGACGAAAAATTATGACCTTTCCCTGTGAAAGGAGAATAACAGCGTAATGTAATTTCAGCTGTGAAAATGGACCTGTGAGAAAAGGGAGGGAAAGCATGGAAAAGAGGACGTGAAAGACTCACTGTTGTCTGAGTTGTTAATGCAAGACGGGGTCTGAAAGGCTGGGTCGCTGCACGGAATGAATAGGAAAAGCTCATTTTCTTCAGAGGGTACACAAAATATGTGGCTATTTTGTTGAGGACTGATGACATCCGTGAAAAAAAGACAGATGTGTTTTCATCTGCTGCCGTTTTTCTTGTTTCATCGCCGGACTGAGATCTTTGTTCCTTAACGGGAAATCAGGAGGGATCAGCGAGGGTGAGAGGTTAAGCGTCCCAACAGAAATGCCAGTCACTGGAAAAAGAAGGAACAGAGTCTCGTTTCATGTCACCTCTACGTTTTCAAAAACTCACCAGGAGCCGCCCTCCCTTACTCAGATTGGCCTACATACCCGCTTACTCAGACGCCAGTGAAAATAACATTCGCATAGATGTTGGCCGCGTTTCAGTTCCATGTTAAATTTGCCATTTTGTAGCTTGCTGCAAGACTGAACAAGGAATTACTGTGCTAGTTCTCAACATGTCAAAATACACAATGGGACATTCTCTCCTTTTCAATGTACGCTTCAGCTACAGTGTAAACATTGTTGGTTTTTTTTCATCAAACTATATTGCGGTCCAGTAAGGTGTGTGTGGCGCGAAGTCACAGTTTGTTCCAAGGCGCATCACACCCAACTAAAAGACTAGTCGGTCATCATGACTTGGGACCGATGATCTCACTCCCCTAACGACATTGTAAGACAAACAGAGCTGTGAACAGAAGCATTGTCGTGACTCGGGGCTCTGCCGTAGTTTATGGCCGGCTAACACAAAGCGTGCCTCTGTCAGCCCAGCCGAGCTACGGAAGCCATCAACCGCCAAAGGTCCCAGTGGGTGGGTTCTGTTTAAATAATCCTCCCGTGACATCAGAGCACTGACCCCCCCCCCATCCCATCGCACCCTGTACCCCCGCCCTCCCCTTCTGCCAAATAGGCAA
>OMOV01015980.1:3083-14796 GCA_900312565.1 Beryx splendens
AGGAGGGACAGTATGGAAAGACAAATGGCTCACAATTCATCGACATCCACGCATAGATGACGTGTGGGCCATTTGGTGTTCCATACTATGTGCTCTCTGTTTTCACCCTGTGTTGCCCGAGACCGCTGCCTTATGTCTTCTTTGTTTGCATGATGCCTGTCTGCTGTGCGTTTTCACAAACTCAAACCGAATCCCAGAGTCCAACTGAGGCCTTGTCCACCACACTAAGCCGGGTGAATTTGAAAACGCATCTTTATTTCTCCATTTTGGCCTTCCATCTATACTAAGAAGACATTTTCGACCACCGAAAACGGAGCTTTCTGAAAACGCCCTCCAAAGTGGATGAATTTGAAAATGCCAGTTTCGTGATGTAGTGTGGACGGGGAAAACGGAGCTTTTCAAAAACGCTGAAGTGGGATTGTCATGTGATCTCAGGCGGTAGTCACACTCCCAAAAGACTCCGTGGCTTTGGCGGTCTTGTAGTCATTCATTACTTTCAAAAGCAGCTCAACTTCGTCATCTATCCAGACAAATTCAGTAAAGTATAAAATGCCAAAAATAAATATAAAAAAAACAACAACCCAGTGGTAACCATGGTGGTAAAGATCATGGATCAGAGGCTTGCAGATACCCAATAGGGTATATCACTATTCTCCTAGATGTTTTGCGTATTAATGTGGGCGGGAAACTTTTAGAAAATGCCATGGAAACTAGATGGAAACGCAAATGACTCGAAAACACCATTTTCAAATTTACCTGTGTGGACAAGGCGTTGAGTTAAAACAATGATTGTCCAGTTCTTTAATATGACTGGGTTTACCAGAAAAGGCATATACCTGGTAGTATATGACACGAGGCATTTCTTAGAAGCCAGTTGTTTTCAATTCGACATACAGCCAAAAACCAAGCAGCTGTTATTTCAATAAAACCTCAACTTTTATAAATGGTTCAAACTGTTCGCTACTGCCTTCCATGGTGTATTTTGTGGAAGAATGTGGGAGCAGAGTAATAGGCAAACCAATTATGAAAGCTGAAATTTTATTTAAATAAGTAGTGCTTGATGGATTATATGTATGCCAAATTTAAGAGGGGCTCCTAAAGGTTCAGAAAAGGTTTTATGAAGATTTAGATTTATGAGTGGAGTTTAACAGGGAGAAATAGAGTGTAACCTATTATAGTGTTTATTTTCTAACACTGAAATCTTGAAAGCTACCCATATACTGTTATATAAACATGATTTTCCTTTTCCCAGTTGCACATTATATCTTTTGAAATGCAAAAGTCCCACATCATTCACATAAGGTAAGATAGGGCAATTAATAATAGCTTCTATAGGCTATGTTGACAAAAGCAGACTGAGATCTGACTGACTCCCTGCTGAATAAAGGTAGAGTGAGTCTAATGACTCTCAACACCACCGATATGCTGCAGTAAATCTCCAAAGGTCCCACTTAGGAGCACAAGTTCTGCTGCAACAGAAACATCGTAAGAATTTCAGATAGCAGGAGCATTGTGTGTGTGTTTGTGTGTGTGTGTGTGTGTGTGAGAGAGAGAGAGAGAGGAGAGAATATCCCTTGTGTGAATTACACCACAGCCTACCAGATCTCTCGTTTATGGTGTCAGAGGGAACCAAAGCAACTGCAAAAGGAAATCATTTGTTTTCACTTCGGACGTACATAAAAAACACACAAAAAATCCAACATCCTGCAGTTCTCCAGGTCAGGAATGGAGGCTGGTGTCTGTCTGTACAAACGAAAGAGAAGTCTCAGTGATCCATCAGGAGGAGAGAGAGAGGACACACAGCCATGTCAGGTGTGGTGCCTCAGCTGTTGAAATGATTATGCTCAAATACATTACATGTAATGTTATGGATAAAGAAAATGTTTCAAAATGCTCCTAAATTTGATCTTATAAGTATGCTTTTGTTTTGAAGTCTGTTATATCGGTTGTTACTGGTAGGCTGCATTGGGCTCCAGTTGGAAAGTGGAAATTCATACTTGATGTCCACTTTATGGAACTCGGTTTATTTTGCCAGTAAATCTTTTGTATAATCGGCATTAAGGACAATTTAAGTTTGGATTATGGTGCATTATGGTTTGATTTAGTTTAACGTTGAGTTGCTGATGTGATGTTGTAGACAGAGCCATTGTTTTTGATGGGGAGGCTGATCATAGTTTAGTGCTAGAGTGGGGTAAATATGTGAAATTAAAGCATATTCCATAATGCAGCAGTATAAAATATTGTCTGCCTAACATGTACAAATACTATCAGCAAGTTTTATGTCTTCCAATACCTTCACTGCTGTAAAACTGATACAAGGCCAAAATCAGTAGAGTGGTGAAACATATTGCTACCCAGCTGTATAGTGCAGTGGGGCGTGTCGACAGTAGGTGCAGAGGGAGGATGGTTCTGGGACACCTAAAGTGTTTGGGGATGCTGCTGAGGCCTTGGGCTTAATTCAACAAAATATATTATATAAGTTGGGAGATACACTTCTGGCATCTCATCCTGACTTGTGGTTTAGGGACATCAGATCCTGTGTACTTGTCATTTCTGTGACAGTCGGAGAGAGTGGGATCATTCGGTTAGGTCTAAATGTTTTCTCCTCAACAAATTCAAGAGAGGATTCTGTTTTATTCCAGACTCTCCCAAAGCCTGTCAAAGAGAAGCAGGACGCTTTTGAAAAGATTTTGTGATGCATCCATTGCACACATGAAGGTTAGGTTAGGTGCAACTTTTGAATTTCATCTGCCCAGTCTTAACCACAATAAGCAGTGGAAAGAGCGATAAGGTGTTCTTCACATGACCCACAGAATCAGTCCCAGGATGCAGAGAGGGAGATTAAGGAGGACTTTGCAGAGCTTCATGTCTTTCTTCAGCAGGAGGACACAAACATGATAGCAGCACTGAAAGAAGAAGAGATGCAGAAGACACTTGTAATGCAGAGGATTACAGAGATGAACAGCGATACAGTCTCCCTCTCTGACTAACTAAAAGCCATGGAAGACTTAGGAGCTGACAGCTTGTTTGTGCAGGTAAATAAGAGGATCCAGCAACATCCTTCATGAGAAAATATCTGACTGATATAAAGTAATTTGAAGACTGCTAATGCATTTTTTATTTTGCTGTCTGCCGAACTTCAGGACTGAGATAGAAATGTTTGTAATACACTTTTCCTTCTCTCTTTTTTGTGGTTCTGAGCCTGTGCCTACAAAACGATGATCATTTCTTAATTTCTATCCAGATTTCAGAGCTGCCAGATCCACAGTCACTACCACGAGTTTCGATAAACATGGCCGAAGATGTGGGAAACCTACAGTTCAAAGTGTATCAGAGGATGATGAGCATCATACAGCACAGCAAGTTTTAGGCAGCAGAACCAGTAAATTCATGCAAATTTCCTCTCTTGTCAGGAAGCTGAATAATGATGCATTTTTTTAATCTGCTGTTCTCCTTTTGGTCTCCAGCCGCTGCGATTCTGGACCCCAACAGATTTGCTGATTTACTTAGTCGACTCACAAAGATTTGCAAAGATTGTCCAGGAAGGATGAAGATAGCAGCGGTGATGATAAAGGTGGAAGTGATGTACAGATCTGAGTCAGAGGTTTCTCATACAGTGCCACTGTATGTATGTGTGCCAGGGAAGGCTGTACGTTCATTGGTGGCTTCTTCTCCATGTCTGCTGTCTAATGAGGCTGCTTTGCACTCTAAGGGTGCCATAGTGATTAATAACGTCATAACCTTGCCAAAGAAAATAGCAAAGATCAAGTTTCCATAACTAGTAAAAGTGGTTTCCTGATTTATTTAATATAATTAACTGTCTGATATTTTATGAACTCAAAGCATTTATGTTTATATGCTGAATGATTTTATATTTTGATTTTTCAGACCTTTTAGGATTTCCAATTATTTTTTGGATGCACTTTTACTATTATTATCTGCACCACTAAAATGTATCCTAAAAACAAGGTTTCCAAGACCATGCAGCTTCCTTTTCTCCATCAGCTTCAGATAGTTTAATTGCTGTTTAGCTTAACTGCTAATTTTGTGAATCAGATTATTTCAATACAAAGGCCACAACACGGCAAAACCTCGGCCAGGAGAGACTAGACAAAGGTGAACAATAGGGGAGTGTTAGGGATGCTATAGAGAAGATTTCATCTAATTTTACTTTCTCTTTTGTGTTAACACTTCACATCATTAATTTCCAGACTGATAATGATTTTCAACAGAGAAAAGAGAAAGGAGAAGGGATATCAAGCAAAGATATTTTATCCACTGCTGATAAGAAAAATGAATGCCTTGTTGATGTCATTTTAATGATTTTCACTGCCTGCTCAATCCAGAAGTTACATCATGTAAAATTAGATTTTCTTTTGATCCATTGTCTTTTTTGTGATATGTTCAGATGATATCCTGATATGACAAATCTTGCTGTATATTCTTTTAAAAGAATGAATTTCAGATGATAAAATTACTGAGGTGATGATTACTCACAGACTGAATGGAATATCTGCTAAAGCTCGTTCTTGTCTTTGTAGTAAGTGAAACTGTGCCTTACAAGAACCCTGGTTCATTTAAGGACATTAAAAAAAAAAAAAGTTAGACTTTGCATGAGAACCACAGCTTCCTGTTGTGTTCTGTTAAGAGAGGAAGCAAGGGGCAGCTTCATTTATCTGCTAGCTGTGCAAATCAGCAGCCATTGGTAATGTGACAATCACAGCGGTAAGATTACATGATTGAAGTAGGTAAGCATTTCCTTCATGTTTTGATTTGATGCATATGAAAAACAGCATTTAACGTAGTCATCCTGAATCTGGAAGAGCATTTAGGATTGTCTGTGTTGTACCAAGACCTCTTTTATGGAGACGGACATGGATCTTGTTCTGATGTGCTGGAACTGTATGGGAAAGCCTCCCTCCCATTTCCAAGGCCCAGATGAACGCTGATGAGCGGGATCAATGGACTGAAAAATGGACACATACGACCAAGTGGGAGCTGTGGAGAAAAACATGGAGCAGAATGGTATTTCTGATAAGATAGACAAGGGCTGTCCAGGTAAGGATGTCATATTAAGAAGATAAATTGTTTGCCATTCTAGGCTATGAGGCAACATATTTGATGGGAATATTAAATTATACTGATGTCGTTCCAATAGAAATGATTTCTTGCTAGACAGTTCATGCTTAACCCAGTATCAAGGAAGAGTTCAATTCTAACATATATTAATATATAATAAAAATATATTTTGGCTAAAAAAATGAAATCATTATCTGATATTCAATGTTTAATATATATAAACATATTTTGTTAAACATGTTACCCACTAGCCAGAATTTGTTTTGATTTTTCTCTATTGATCATTATAAAGAGTTACTCTTTTTTCAAATGGAGCACACCGATAAAAAGCAACATAATTTTGGAAGGAAACTGTTGAAATGAACTTTTCTGGTCTCTCTCAGAACCAGTTCCTTCTGTTCAGGCTGCTGTCCACCCAGTCCATCTCAACTGCACAGCCCAGACTGGAGCCACTGTAGTGGCTCCTGCCATCAGTGGCTGTCGTATTGGTGGTTCAGTCAACTTCAACATCAGTATCAACTCCACAGGCCAAGGTAGACATATTAGATACATACAGTAGATGCAAATGTGGGGGTAATCAAAACTGACAGATCCTCATATATATGTATGTATGTATGTATGTATGTATGTATGTATGTATGTATGTATGTATGTATGTATGTATGTATGTATGTATGTATATATAGATATACATACATACATACATATGAGGGTCTATCAGTTTTGATTACCCCCACATTTGCATCTCACGGTCTCTCAACTCTTTCTGATCTGCTTCTCCTTTCTGATCTGTTTCCCCCACATTTGCATGTCTCGGTCTCTCAACTCTTTTTGATTTGTTTCTCCTTTTGCAGAGTATATCCTTCCATCGCAGGCATTGTCTAACCATGCTACTGCAGACGCCCCTGTTGCTCTGCAGGCTAACAGTGAGTTATCCATGCAGAATCTGATTTTCTTCTTTGACACATTGATTACTGAACAGCGTAATTCTTCCAAAGGCAAAACAAAATATCAAAATAACCTTTTGACATATTGCCTCTTTCAGATGACCAGATTCCAAAATGTCAACAGAAATTGAAGTGTACTCTGACGAGCAGATTCAGCTATTTGCTTGAGGGGTTGGTGACACAAGGAAGCAAAACACTTCTCAATAAGATCTACACACAGCTCTACATCACTGAGGGTGGAAGTGGCGAAGTCAATAATGAGCATGAGGTGAGACAAATTGAAACGGCGTGCAGGACAAAAGTGACACAGGAAAGACCAATCCAATGCAACAATATCTTTATTCCACTTCTGGGACAAGACCGCCCTGTAAGAACTGTGATCACAAGGGGAGTTGCTGGCATAGGAAAAACAGTATCTGCCAATAAGTTCGTTTTAGACTGGGCTGAGGAGAGAGCAAATAGGAACCTGGCATTTGTATTTCCACTTTCTTTTCGGGAACTGAATCTGATGAGTAAGAAAGTCTTTAGCATGGCGCAGCTTCTCTGTGTCATTTTCCCGGAAACAAAAGACTCAGGAATCTTCGCACAGGACAAGTACAAAGTGCTGTTCATCCTGGACGGGCTGGACGAGAGCCGCCTCTCTCTCGACTTCCACAACATCGAAATAATGTCTGATGTTACACAGCCAACCACGATAGATGTGCTTCTGACCAACCTCATCAGGGGAAGCCTGCTTCCCTCCGCTCTTGTTTGGGTAACATCCCGACCAGCAGCCGCCAATCAGATCCCTCATGAACACGTTGACCTGGTGACAGAGGTGCGAGGGTTCAGCAACCCCCAGAAGGAGGAGTACTTGAGGAAGAGAATCAGTGACGAGAGACTGGCAAACAGAATAATCACACATGTGAAATCCTGCAGGAGTCTTCACATCATGTGCCACATACCGGTCTTCTGTTGGATGGCGGCAAAAGTTCTTGAGAAGGAGCTGGCAACGACGGACAGTAAAGACATGCCCAAGACGCTTACTCAAATGTACATACACTTTTTGGGCTTGCACGAGGAAATCATGAACACGAAGCTGCACGGAAGAAGAGAGTCAAACGCCGTCCAGACAAGGACCAACCTCCTCTCACTGGGAAAGTTGGCCTTCAAAGAGCTGGAGAAGGGCCACCTGATCTTCTACGAGAGAGACCTGGTGCTGAATGGCATAGATGTCACGCAGGCGTCGATGTTCTCCGGAGTCTACACGCAGATCTTCAACGAGGAGCTGTCACTGTGCAAGGAGAAGGTGTTCTGCTTTGTGCATCTGAGCGTTCAGGAGTTCTTTGCTGCGTTGTACGTCTTTCTCACGTTCAACAACGACAACGATAACGTCTTGGTTAAAAAGTCATCCCTCTCAAGGCGTCTCAGAGATTCATCAACGCTCATCCTCTACAAGGCGGCAGTGGAAAAGGCGTTGCAGTGCGAGAATGGACATTTCGATATCTTCCTACGCTTTCTGTTGGGCCTGTCGCTGGAATCCAATCAGATTCTGTTGAAAGGTCTATTGACCAAGAACAGAACAAACCAAAAGACAAGACCGGAGATCATTAAACACATCCAGGAGCGGATCAGGGACAATTCATCCCCAGACAGATGCATCAATCTGTTTCACTGTCTGAATGAGCTGAACGACCACTCTCTAGTGGAGGAGATTCAGAGCTACCTGAGCTCCGGCAGTCTTCACAGAGCCAAACTTTCACCAGCTCAGTGGGCCACTCTGGTCTTTGTATTACTGACTTCAGAAGAAGAGTTGAGTGTGTTTGAGCTGAGCAAGTACACCAAGTCAGAGGACGGTCTTCTGAGGCTGCTGCCGGTCGTCAAAGCATCCCAAGTGGCAAAGTGAGTATTTTCTCATGAAACAGGAGGTTGGAGAGCTTCTTTGATAGTGGGGTTGGGTGCGCTATGGAATAAGGGTTTACAGCCATGATAAAAAAGAGATACAAGGTTCTCCAAAATGGGTTAACAAGACTTTATTCTATTTTGCAATACATTATGAAAAGATTAAAAACTGTGACCGAGGTATTTTCCTATTGCAAATGCCAGTCACCTTATCTCATTTCCAGACGTACCGTATGCCAATCTGCATGTGCTTTAACATTTGTTTTAACCTGCATGGAGTGACAGATAGGCGACTACCACAGGAGAGTTAATTCAGTATACTGTGATCAACGACTCACATGAGACTTTCTGAGCCCCACTCATCCAATACTTCAAGCAGGCTGAATCAAATAAACACCTTTGTCATTTTGCCTTTCCTGTTGCAGTCTAAGTGGATGTAACCTCACAGTGAACTGCTGTGAAACCCTGGGAACTGGTGTCAGCTCATCCCAACTCAGAGAGCTGGACCTGAGTGACAACAACCTGACAGATTCAGGGATAATACTGCTCTCTGCTGGACTGAAGAAATGCAAACTAGAGACACTAAGGTTAATATCCACCGTTTCTTCCTGTACATAATTTCATTTTATGCAATTGTAGCTATCCTCATCAAATGAAGAATGTGTTTGCTTATTAGCGAACAACTAGGGGCAAAACAGCTATTGATTGGCTCTTTCCTAATCATTTTCTGTTCATCTAGACTGAAGAGCTGCCACCTAACAGATCAAGGCTGTGATGCTCTAGCCTCGGTTATCAGCTCGAACTCCTCTCAGCTGAAAACGTTGGACCTGACGGACAATGACCTGCAGGATTCAGGAGTCAAATGGCTCTCTGTTGGACTGGGGAGTCTTCACTGTAAACTGGAAATACTCCTGTAAGTGTCCTGAATGGAATTCCATGCCAGTTGAATTATTTCGAGGGAGTATACAATATTCCAAGCACACAAACTCAAGTTGTTGCAGTCAAGGAGATCTAGTGAAATGACATGCCTGTCGTCTGTGTTGAAGTTTGGCCCTTTGCAGAGTTACAGAAGAAGGTTGTGCTTTCTTGGTGTCCGCTCTGAATTCCAACTCCTCCCATCTGAGAGAGCTTGACCTGAGCTACAACCACCCAGGAGACTCTGGCCTGAGGCTGCTCTTCGCCCTGTTAGAAGACCCACACTGTAACCTGGAGAAACTCAGGTAGTAGTGATGATGGCGTCAACACTCAACATTACTGCCAAGCCAAATGGTGACATTCAGTCGATTAAGTAAATTTTGCATGCGTGTATGAAGTTGGTGTTGGTGCAGATCTACATGTTTGTGCAGTACTGACCATATTAAAGTCCTTGCTCTAAATTCTGTCAGGAAACTCTACGATCTTCTGTTCTGTTTCTATAGTGTGGACCAATGTGGTGAATCCAGAATCCAAGTGGGGCCAAAGAAATGTGAGAGGCTGTCACTTTGGACTTAATGAACGCAATTCCCTTCTACACTGGTAACGCCATAGTGCAGTGTATTCCGCTGACATTCTCAATCCTGTCTTACCAGATACCACTGAACTCACCCTGGACCCAAACACAGCACACAGAGACCTCACTCTGTCCAAGGGGAACAGGAAGGCGACGCGGTGGACCAAGCAGCCATATCCCGATCACCCAGAGAGGTTCGATTTCTGGACGCAGGCGCTGTGTAAGGAGGGCCTGACAGGCCGCTGCTACTGGGAGACCGAGTGGAGCGGGAGGGTTCTGATAGGAGTGGCCTATAAGCGGATGAGCAGGAAAGGAGAAAGTCATGACAGCTGGCTGGGCCGAAACGACTCGTCCTGGGGCCTGGGCTGTTCCAAAGACGATTACAAGAGTTGGCACAAAGGCATGAACACTGCTATACCCGCTCCCCCCAGCTCCAACAAAGTAGGGGTCTATCTAGACTGGTCAGCTGGAACGCTGTCCTTCTACAGGGTTTCCTGTGGCACACTGACCCTCCTGCACACCTTCCACACCACCTTCACCGAGCCAGTCTACCCAGGATTCAGGCTCGGCTGGGTGGACTCCACAGTGTGCCTGTGCTAGGGTCAAAACACATGGATAAGGTGGGACGTCTTCAGTGGGACATGCTCTATATTTTCTTTTCTCTGTTGAATTTGAGCCTGAAATGACATTGAAAAACTGAAAAAAAAAAAGCCTGTTCAGTGACTGATTACTTCCGTTGTACAGCGATATCAATAGAATGCATTATGATGAAGATGGAAAAAACAAAATCCCGAGTGTAATAAAGTGTATCTGCAATGCCAATTACCACAGTTTGTAGCACAGACACAGAAAGCCAACAGGGATGGGAGAAGCGCAATGTGGAGTTTCACTTTCAACAATCATTTTATTAGCAGTCCCAAGAGGCAATGAACAAAACAAAATGAAAGAAGTGGGGGGGGGGGAAAGGGAACAGAAATTAAGATTACAGTCAGACGGTGGGTCAATCAGACGAAGTCAGCGAACGCAAGACGGAACAGAGGGGTACGCACACACACACCGAACAAACACAAAAATCACATTGTTAAAAAAGGAACAGAAAGTGATAAATGGAAAAAAAAGAAGTCTGAATTCAATCTCACAGGGAGTGTGTGTGTGTGCGTGTGTATGTGTGTGTGTGTTGGCTGATCCCTCTGTTCCTCAGGAGAAATTCACCAGGACCGTCCCCACATGCACACAGTTAACACACTCCCTCTTCCCTTTCTCTCTCTCTCACACACACACACACACACATATACACACAAACGTCTCAAAAAGCCAGTCTAAGCCTTTCCTCTTTTTAGTAAATGCCATGATTTTATATTTAGGCTAATTGTGTGTTTGTGACAGAGAAACCAAACCAATTGACAAACCGCAGCTGTTCAGGCAGGGCTTTTAAAATTGATTCTTTTTAAATTCTGTACAGCTTATATACTTTATTTACGCAACCAAAGTCTTCAGTGTGGAGACCCATAAAATTAGCTAAAAGACAACTCATGTCCATCCATCTGCTGTCATTCTCTGCACATTCGTGTTGGCTGGAAACTGTGAATTACTTTTTTTTATACAATTCTGCCTCCACATCCTTCGACTCGTGTAAAGTCCGCAGCTCTATACATCATGTGCGACGCAGAACGACCCAACACGCGGAATTATCTACAGAAACTAATCCTGCAGAGAAGTGACCAATGCTGTGATGGTTGAGGTCACAAGTCCTTACCCCTCCTTGATTTACTTTGATTTTTTTTTGCTCTGGCCTTTCGTAGCGATGCATAGACTTTCAATGAATGGCGGTTTCCTCTCAGACGTGACAGAATCATGACAGCGATTCAAAGTGCACATCTGGTCCATCAACGGAAAAAATTTGAGGCTCCGCTCGAGCCAGATGCCGACGCGTCGACGGGCACGGCGCTTGACTGGAGCCGATTTTGAGCAAATCCGAATTATACCAATTACTGCAATTACTGGCGAGGACGACAGTAGTCACAGCAGCCTCTGGCCCCGTACTAGTGTTATTTTCAGTGCGTTTGTGGACACCAGAGTTTAGATTTAAGATACTCCCTGTATGTTTGCTTCAGGTAATAACTATAAAAAAGGTAAGCAGACTCCAGATTGCGTGGTCGTTCACCGAGTATCTAGATCTGAAGCTCTGATGCGAGCACCCACCGACACACTGGGGAGATAACACAGAGGGCAGCGGGCGACTAAGTTCACATCTGGGAATGAAAGCACACATATATTATGGATGAGTGGAGCAGCATGGGGTGGGGGGGGGTAACGG
>OMOV01015982.1:0-10558 GCA_900312565.1 Beryx splendens
AGAGAGAGAGAGAGAGAGTGAGAGAGAGAGAGAGAGAGAGAGAGAGAGAGAGAGAGACAGAGAGAGAGAGAGACAGAGAGAGAGAGAGAGAGACAGAGAGAGACAGAGAGAGACAGAGAGAGACAGAGAGTGAGAGACAGAGACAGAGATAGAGAGTGTGAGAGAGAGAGAGTGTGAGAGAGAGAGAGAGTGAGAGAGAGAGAGAGAGAGAGAGAGAGAGAGAGAGACAGAGAGAGTGTGTGAGAGAGAGAGAGAGACAGAGAGTTGGTTACAGGAAAATCTGCAGTTGCAACTCGCTACCTTAGGAACAATACCTCACAAAACATGTCAAAATAATGGGGACACATGAATATGTGAGCAGGCTAGTGAGCTTTAGCTAGGTGGCTTATTCTTCAAATGACGAGCACTCTGCAACCAAAATGTAAAATCCAGCCATTAAGGGACATTGGGACCAGCGTGCCACGTCAGCACCAAGGCTTGTCCTCATGTAATAATAACTTTCATGGGCCAAGTCTGGGCACGGCACGAGAGGACAAATCTAATTCAGCCCAGGTCTAATAACCCCAGACTGGAAGTGTGAGTGCAGTGGATGTAATGTGGGATGACAGAGAGACTTGTGTTACAGCAATCCTGCTGAGATTGGGAAGAATAATCAAAAGTTATCAGTCACAAGACAGTTAGCGTTAGATTTAATCAATTTAATTAAGTAACAGTCGACCAATATGAGTTTTTGAAAGCCAGTAACAATACCAATATATGGACTGAAGCTGCCGCCTTTTGTTCTGATATCAAACATCTTTAGATATGACTATTTTAATGTCAAAACATTACAAGTATTCAGTGGTTGCCCCAGAATTTTGTGGGAAAGCCTCTGAAACAGCATTTAAACACACTAAAACTCTCAATTGAAGTCCACCATAATAAGAAGAAAACGAAGAAGAAGAAAAAAATTTCATGCACACTTGTATGGAATCCAATCAAAACGTCTCATTAGAATCAGTTCAGGTTAAAGTCTTTCCATTGACCAGTGTAGTATTGATCAATTATACAGTAAACATGTAATCAAACTAACAGCATCATATCAGAGGTGGACAGTACATGGCCAATATCGGCCCAATAAGTCGGTCTAACCTAAACTAAAGGACACGTTCCCTCACCTAAAACCTTGTTGGAACCAATATTAGAATATGCTGCTCTTTAATACGAGGGGAAGGAGACTGGATTTCCGTAGTGCGGTGCAGATTGTCAGCCTTGGAGCGAGGGGTATCAAAGACCACCTGGTGCCACCAACTGGCAGGACAGACGGCCTGTCAGGCGCACGGTGGCGGCCTGGCCGTCTAATTGGGCACAAGGCCGCTGACAGGTCCTGACTGCAGCTCTCAGATTCCCATCCAGACTTACACTGTCAGCTAGCCTGCAGGCAGCGGGGAGGCAGCGAGGCGGGCAGCAGCCAGGCTGGAGGCCAGTGTATACCCAGCCTGACAGCACTTTAACCAGGTTTGGAGTGCATGTGTCACACATGCATATTTGATTGTGAGGGGGATAAATTGGGCGGATAATGGCTTCCCCCGCACACCCCGAGGAATATCGAGGTAGGTTCAATTCCCAACGCACAGGACGTGATGTAAACTTTCCTCGGCGAGCTTTCATTCTAGGGTTCAACAGATACGGGTTCTTGAAGGCTGATACTCATATTTTTAGACAGAAGCTGCCGATAATATTTTGTGCTGATATTCAAAACCCAATTCAGATGTCAATAGAATTGTGCACTAACCCACAAATGTGACTATGTAGAGGGCATCAGGCTATGCTGTCATAAATCTACAGGACCATCAAGACAGGCAGCACTACTCACCAGCCACCTGATCTAAATGCCATAAGGTTGAGTGTGTGAGTGCCTGCTATGTGTCACCAAACAGGAATCACATTAAGTTTCAATTAACGTTAGGCTGGTTAACCCATCCAGACGCTGACGCATTGTGTAGAGCAGCTTAACAGGCAGCCAATCAGGAGCCTGATCAATATAGGGCATTGTTTTGCTTGGATTTGATTGGCTCACAGTCAGAGAATGTGTATATTCGTAAGAAGGGACAAAGTTTGACAGCAGGCACATAACCAAGGAATTCAAATGTTATATTCTCAAATATTTACTGGCCAGTGAGGCTGGTGAATCTTATTGAACTATCCACCAAAGACACATTTTACTGCCATTTGACAGCTGACCCTGCTGGCTTGAAACAGCCCGCTCAGTTCAGAAATCAAAACAGGTTACAAGTCACACCAACATTATGTTACTAACTGAATCTATGCACATACATGCCACACTTACCCAAGGTTAGGCGCAACGCCTGTCTCTATGAGGGGAACGCTTGGCTCTTTCTTCTCCCCTTTCTTCTGCTCTCCTTTATTACATTTAGTACTGGAAAAAAGAAAGAAAGCCATTTTTTCCTACATGAAAGCAACATCTGGATTTATCTCAGATGACGGTCATAGCTCACACATCTTGGTGCAAAAAGAAAAACTAGACTGACAGTTACAGCCTGTGCAGAACAAGAGTGTCATACTTCCCATTTGATGATCGTTTTGGATGGTTTAGGAAAGTTACCTGTCTGACAGTGGTGGGTCCTTCAATACTGTGACATGATCTTGGCCTTTGGCAAACTCCACAACAAGTGTATGATTAAGAATCTGTAGCTGATGGAGCCTGCTGAGAGCCTAAAAGAGATGCAAGGGGGAGCACACAATTCAGATTAAGTGTGTCTTGTCTATACATCTACAGTATGCAAGCATGTCTTAAACCTAAACCAATTACAACCACTATAAAAACAAAACTCACCTTTTCGGCAGACCTCTCACTGCTGAAGGATGCAAAAGCTGCATGTTTCTGTGGAAATATAAAAATGTCTTGTATGATACTGTCTGCACAAAATGAGCCCAGAATAGCGCGGGTTGTTTCTGTCATTTCATTCTACATGTGAACAGATTTCAAGCAACTACCTGTAAACAGAACAGGTAAACTTCAATGAATTTCTGGCTCACAAGGTGTCAGCCAGGCACAACCTACCAGAGGACCTCTCTTTGAGAAGGCCCTGACCGACTCTGCTCCAAAATACTTCAGGAGGTCTTCCTTCTCGCCCTGGCTCAGCTCAGCTGGTAAGTGGCGGATAAGCAGTGTCTTGCTGGGTTTTGTCTGGACTAGTGCCTCATTCTTGTCCATTTCACTGTAGGAGGGCAGAGGAATATCGTAGTTAAACATCAATCGTTTTATTCATTGCTAGCCATTTTCTAAGAATTCGTTCAAAATCCACATCTAAAGCCCCTAACTATAATTGCACCATCTGCTGAAATGCTGTTGCCCCAATAGTGGCTTTGATTGTATTTAGACTCATTCAGGGAACTTTTTTTTCCACTCTCAAACTTGATACCAACTTGACTTCATTGACTGATAGAAGGAATGGAACCAAGATCGCCTTGTTGTAGCACTAATTAAACTGCGTTTGACTTCAATGAATTCATGGATACCTGAAGAACTTCGATGTGGATGCAAGCATGACTACTGCTGTTTATAATGCCACATGTCCCTGTGTGTTACTGACTTTGCTGGAACACTGGACTAAGTTATTGAGTATTGCTGCTATTACAACCACCTAATGTTATAACAGTCCACAATAATGTTTAATTTGAATAGCTTAGCCCTTCATAACGATACGTTAACAGGCTAATCTTAGCGTTAGATAGTTTTATTAGCCGATACATATATCGAATGCGTATGAATACAGTGCTACCGCTACCGCCCTGCATGGGGTCAGTTAACCTTATTTTGGTCAAAGAAGATTGTGAGAACAGCAGGCGACCCAAATCTAACAGCTGACATGTGTCGTTAGTAAATACATGCGGCTTTTATTGAAATTAGTACTGCCGAATCGAAGAGGGGTTCCTAATAGTTCGTAAAGGTACGTAAGTCATGTTCTACCAGATATGTAACTTTGCCGATAAGAAACGTAGCATTAAACTCCTTTTTTTTAAACAAAGTTCGGCGCAATGCTATCGCTAATATTACCTCAATGCTAATGATGCACAAAGCCAGCAGCAAGTTCTCTTTACCTCGTTATCTTTTCTCACCGTTGGAACATGCAGCTACCACTACGCTGCAAATAACTCACAGTCAGATATCAAATGATAAGAGCTTTAGGTTTACGTTATTTGATAACATACATGCCTGCTAGATAGCATGCAGCTAACTAACTGGTAACAAACCCACGGACGCAACTTCCGCTCAAAACAATCGATGATTGGTTATTTATGTTACATTCAAGTACTATGAGAAAAACGGTAGGTACTAACTTCCTTGTAGAAAACAACGTTCACTAATAATACTCTTTGAAAATACCGTCAGCCTCAGCTTCCAGCTCATAAATAATGCTTAATGCAAGCTGAAAACATAAAGACTTAGCTTACTGGACTGAATTGGGGAAAAACCTACAAGCATACTACCCGCTGTTTTGAGAAGAAATATTGCTGTATTAAATTTAAGGTATAAATGCATTAGACTTAAATAATCCCTCCTTTAAAGATCATAATTACCTCAACTTGAGCCTGAATATCCGTCAGTCTCTCAGCAGTCCTGATGTGGTTTGACGATGCCCCCCAAAATCGTTGCAATTAAACATGAAGACTGCAATACCTTTTTTTCCATAGTAAATGAATGCAGCATTACGTTACCCATTATTTAGAGCACCAACGTTGCAGGTCTTGTTTTTCACCAGCAGGTGTCAACCTCAGCACACAAAATAACAGCTGCATCTGACATTTCTAATTATGATGAGTAACAAGTTGTTCAGCATCACTTAGCCTCCTCCACCAATGTCATATTAAAAAAATACTAATCATGAATTAGTCAAAACTTCATGTGAAGTGATGCAAATCACATTAGAAAGTTTTAAACCTGGTAAACAATGACAATTTCAAACAACCTTTATTAAAAAAACAAATTATATTGTTGGGTTTTGTGGAACAAAGGTGACTCTAGATTAGCGAGGGACGATCGAAGGTGCAGGTGCAAGTGTCTCTCTCTCTCTTCCTTTCTCTCTCACTTTCTACATAAATTGCTACAGGAGTGAAAGGAGCATAAAATTAACATTATATCATTTTTCTAGGCCTTAATCATTTCCTGGAGACAGAAGGAAGGTTCTTTTTTATTATGGTGAGAATGTGGTCCAACTTAGGGAAGCACTGTCCTGCTCCTGTCCGGCCTTATGAAGGTCTTCAGCCTCCCCACCCCCCCAGAAAAAAAAATCTCCCCTGCACTTCTCGAGATGCCTCCAAATTCCTGGGCAAATGAAGCCTTTTCTTTGAGGAGGGAAGCGGGGGCATTCCTCATCGGGGGGACACAATAGCCCCCTTTCAGCATGGCCCGGCTCTGAAATTTCACAGGTGATGGGAGGACCGACAGACACTCGATCCTCCTCCCCGCTGCGGACGTAAAGCGCTGGGCGGAGGGAGAGAGGAAGAGGCAGGGAGATGCTGATCGAGAGCGCGGCGGCCAGGGAGAGAGCGGGGGAGGAGACTCGGGTTCGACCGATATCGGCTTCTCAAGGCCGATACTGAGATTTGTTTGGGATTGGACAATATTTTGTGTTTTAAATTTGACAACAATTCCATGTATTCAGTGTTTTCCCCTAGAATTGTATTCTTGTCAGGGTGGAAAAACCTCTGAATCAGCATTTTAGGGTTAGCAGGGTAGGAGGAGCCATCTCCCCTATTCAGTGGTAGGGGGAACTCAGGATACTACTTCTACCCACTACTAGTACCACTACTACTACTCCTAATAACAATAATAGTAATAATAAAACATATTTCTGCATACTTGTGTGGAATCTGATCAAAATGCCTTGTCAGAATCACTTCAGGTTAAGGTCTTCCCATAGACAATCGACGTAGTATTGATCAATTCTACAATAAATATGTAATCAATCAAACAGCTGGATTATTTTTAATATCTACCCAACATATCGGTCTATCCTTACAAGTGAGGAGAAGTGGAAAGGGGGTTGGACTGTGGAGGGGAAGAAGAGCCGGGAGTGGAAACTGGACAAGTGCAGGGTTTCAGACGGTGAGACAGACAAGCAGCTGTTGCTGCCTCTGTCGGCAAGCTGAGGTAATGATAGTCCCAAAAAAATAAAATAATGAAAGGCCTCTGATCCTGTCAGCAAGACATTACAAGGTACAACAGCCCAGCTATGTCCTGCTGCTGTGTACCAAGATGCACATCATACAAACAGTGGGAATTGGATAAACATGTATGATTTCACAGGTTCCCCATTGAAAAACATATTAGAAACAAAAGCATCTCAAGAATCCAGCGGCTCACAGTTAAATGTGCCCACTATTGCTAGCTACCAGATCTACTCTAGGTTGCTAGCAGCTAACCACCCAGTAAACTAAAGTTAACTTCCCTGCTAAACTCAAGCAGTTGTTCTTTGTGAGATCTCTACTATTTGCTAACTGTTATGCCGTGTGCTTGTCCTATCGGATTGACGGTACTTGCCGACAGGGAAAAAAACTGTTTTTATCAACCAATTACAAGTAGGATATAAATGAAACTTTTTAGCGTGCCCGGATTTCTCCCACTTGACGTCACAAATTGCGAATGTCAATGCAACCAATAAATATCCAAATCGAATCCACTGATGTCAACGTCCAAGACACAAATCTAAATTCTGGGTGAGTAATGACTGTACGCTCACGTGTTGAAGACGGGCTCGGTTTATACCAAGCTTCCGGGTAGTTTTCCATCTGAGTATTCAAAATGTCTGATGAGAGAATAACGTCCCGTTCATGTCATATGGGAAGCAGTGTAACAATGAGATGACATCTCATTGCTACAAATTAAGTGTTCACGTTTAACTGATTGGAACGCCTATATTCCAAAAATGTTTTTATATTATTTATATGAATTAAAAAGAAAATTACATATGTTCTATTTTCTGTGCCGTATCTTATAGCTGCTGCAATGGCCCGATTTCACCATGTCATGCATACTGTTTGCACATATATCAACAGGATAAGCCCTTTATATTGTAATTTGTCATCAGGTCAAACTTGCTTCTGTCTGTTTTTAAAGGGGCCCTATTGTAGGAATTCAAATATTCTTCTATTTATATACGATCAAAGATGTTTAATGAAGACGTTAAAATCTGATTTTGTTCGGTCTGGGGTTAAATTTGAAGTTGCAATGATTTTTTGTTAAATGTTTGAATTGGTCCTGATTGGTTCTGTCAGTACAGAATTACAGGAATCCTTCTGATCAGGCCAGTTTAGACCATCTGAACTGACACTGAATGACTTCACTGTCGGCCAATCAGTCCAGTATTGTGACTGAAACCTATGAGGACTTGGTCTTCAAATTCATTCAATAAATACCCTTTTAACTTTAGAGAAGGTCCTCAGAGAAGACTCGGCACCTCCAACAGGCTCCTATAGTCTTCATCAACTCCCCATGGCCTATAGACTCCCTGCCTGGGCAGAGAGGGAAGGCTCATACCACCCTAGACAGTAAACTCAGGTCATGTCCAGCCTCCTAGGTTTTAAATGGACCCTTTCACGACTGGGGCTCTGAGTGGGGCAGTGGGGCCTCAGTGGTGGGATAGTGTGTATTTCCAGCAACCTGCATGGAAAACGCAGGCAACCACTCAGGTCCTGAGAGTATCACGCTGGCATTGTGCCTCTACAGATGTGTCAAAGACAAAGATTGGTTTATTTTCCTGGCAAATTGGCGTTGGGGGGTTTGAAGGTTTTTGAAGGCCGTGAAGAATATTTTTGGATTGAAGCTGCTGATATTTTGTGCCGATATACAATAACTTTAAATTTTCATTCACTTTGAAAACTTACAATGTTTCCCCCGGAATTTTATTGTCATGTGGAAAAGTCTAACAATAACATTTATCATGGGACACTAAAACTCTCCTTTGAAATACATGATAATAATAGTCAGCCTAATATGTATTTAATTGGGACTCCAGATAGTTTTATATACTGCCAGTAATATTAGGAGGAGGCAGCTGCATCACTGACTTTTCCGTTGTGTCTATTTGACTGTGTGTGCGTGCGCGCGCGCCGCATGTGTGTGTGTTTGACAAAGCCCATCTCTCAGATTGGTGTGGAATGCCAGTGCATAGTGACTTAGGTTTCGAGTCTGCACTTTCCTCCCTCTCAGAGCCAGTGATCCTTCAGCCTTGGTTACAGAAGCATTAAGCCAAGCTAATTGTTTGACCAGGCCATTTATATGTTTGCACAAGTAAGCTGTTGTGAACAGTGGCTTCCACAAATTGAGAAACCTTCCCAAGAGATGAGTCATCAGGCCAAGGTGACATTTTTTTCTTTGTGAAATAAACACAATGCCTGTCTAATCTGATATAGCATGGCCCTTGTACAGTTGCAGCGTACTTACGCTTAGTATTATTGTATTATTCTGGATAACCTGTCAGTGCAGATGAGATGAGTTTCAGAAAATAGACATTTGCTGAGAACCAGCATACCCATAGTTACTCAATAGAGAGGATTCCTGAAAAAGTACGTTGCTGTTGTGAGGTGGCTGTAGGCCCAATCAGTAATGCTAGAAGTAAGAGTATTTTCTGATAAGGTAGATTTGTTACCAAATGTAGGTTACTATGACACAGTAAACTATCTTGTCTTTAACCCTAATCTCTACTCCAAAACACTCTGAGTTGTAGCTTGAGAAGAGTCAGCTCAGCTAACCTGCTTTTTGGCTTTGTTAACTAGCCAGCAGGCTAATTTAGCAAGGCGCCCAGTTAATGTTAGCATGCAACTACTAGTCACTACTAGCACTAATGTTTGCTTCTACTAGATATGCTGGCTTATGTGCAAATCAAATGTGTTTACAAGAAGACAGTGTTGGTTAGCGAGCTAACAAGCTGGCATGATCTAAACACCAAATCTGTCAAAAGTCTCTGGTGGGTGGAAAGTTGTAAACACAACCACCTGTTCACAGCTGCTGTTAACCAAGAGCTGAGGACCTCCAATATGGTTGCCAGAACTATGTGTTACATCACCTGAGAGCCTTGACCATCAATAACCAACAATCATATCTGGTGGTTGGTTACACCCTACCATACCATAAGTGCATAAATTTAAAGAGGCCACAGCTTTAAGCATTATTATATTATAGCCTACTGCTATAAAATAAACACCTTTCTCCCTGAGATGGGGTAGAAATTTGCCACATTTCCGTTACATTACAGGTTATTTACATGAACATAGACATAATTATTATTATTTTTAATTATAGAAATGGTTGTTTACGCAAGGCTTGTATCCATGTATTTATTCAATCTCACTCCAGCTGAAAGATACAGTGTGAGTGCTCCAAGATGAATGTGGCCCACAGATGTGCCCTATTCTGAATGGAGGAATAAAATCCATCCTGGGTATAATTAATTTATTATAATAATTTCATTATCATTATAATTATTTAATTATCATCATGATCTGTGTCTGTTTTCATTCTGTAGCAAAGGTAAGAAAGCAAACGCACCTTCCTTACATTTGCTTGCTCTATTTTTGTTAAATGAAATGACTGAGAAACCATGGATGGAATGCAAGATAATTTCTGTTTTGTTCTAAACCTAAACAATGCTTAAAAAAGGGAGGAGTCGATAGGAGTAGATACTCGCATGTACTTACAGCTGCATAGAGCAGATAGAACAGAGGTAGATAATCATGGCACAGGGTGGCTCTCAGGCAGAGATCTAACCGCTAATTCTCAAGTCTCGATCCAGGCAGAGTCATAAATAATATGAATTATTTTTGTTGTCTCGGTTTAATCAGTACTTCCCAGCAAACATTTGATGGATGACGAAGAGGAGGAGGCAGCCAAGTTCAGCATCTTAGGTTTACATGATGTGCAGGTTCAACATCAAATGTCAGTGTGCTGATAGTGATATCCTATAATTTAGCACATCAGGCATTAGCAAAGGAGTTGGTAAAGCTCTTTAAAGCCACACAAGGCAAGATTTGTTTGTAAGAAATCCATGGTGAGAACCGATCTGTACCCTGCGGACGTACGTCAGCCATGATGTTCACGATGAGAATGTTCTGCGTTAGAAGAGAAATAGCAGTCTTCTGGAATTCTACAAGTGAAAGTTAACGCAAAATTCAACAGTCTTTAAGAAGAAACTTCCATTTTGGGATGCAGGTACAAAGACTTCCAACTGGAGAGACTTCCCCGGAAAATTTACGGCTGGACGGTGCTCACTGGTCTCTATGATTAATGATGATGAGGGGCCTCTGTTAGTGTAACCCGCTCTCCTTATGGACCAACTTAAACCATTGGATGTGTTTATTTGTCCGCTCTCTTCCGGGCCACGTAGGAACAGGCTGGGTGGAGGTAGGTAGGAACGTGGAGAGGGATGAAACACGGTGTCACCCGCTCTGGAAGGAGACCCCGTCGAGGGTGACGGGAGGTCAGGAATCCAGCGCGAAGGCAGAATGCGAGGAATGTTGCCTGCAGACCCAAGCGCAGAAACCCAGCGACCATGGA
>OMOV01016011.1:10030-23200 GCA_900312565.1 Beryx splendens
GGAATCATTTATTTTCACTATAATTCTATCCATTAGTAACACAATGACAGAATGTATGACTATTTTGGTCATGGGTTTCATACACTTTCTGTAATAAAACATCTAAAAGCAAAAATCTTATCAGGTGGGGGACCCTGGGACAAAATCTTACCAAATGGGGGTCTGTGGTCTAATTTGAGTCAGTTTAGGGGTCCTTGATGTGAAAAAGTTTGAGAACCACTGCTCTAGAGGAATCAGTTTCATGGTGTGTTAAGATGGTAATATGTAAGTAAAGCAATGTAATTGTACCATGTTGCCATTTTATTTGCATGAATTCCTGAAAAGTAAAGAGCCTTAATTCACTATACTTGTTTGCAAGGAATCATGAGTAGGGTTACGCAGAGAAACTTGGATTGAATTAGCTGCTTGTGTTCTCATTCCTCACACTAGTTGTAGTTGAGAGAGGGCAATCATTTTGGATTTTATATATTCGATTGATTGTAGAACATTTGGTTGATTATCTGATGAAGCAGTATCTTCAGTAGGTAGGTATGGTCAATGGTCAAACATTTTCACCTGGTTATATTTGCAAAACTGTAAACTAATGACATTTAACACATTTCTACTCCAAACCCTTTGCTGTCTCAATAAAAGATGTTGCTAAAAGATTAGCGGTGCTGTCTATGTCCGTGACTAATTGTAGAAAATACTTCTTTTATTTGCCAATTTGCTCATGGCTGACAAGCATGTAACTAGCACTACGCTCAATTATATTAATAATCATGTCAGTGTGTCATGCACTCTTAACAAGATATGACTTCTGGCTTCTTGTGTGTTCAACAGATCATTGGAACTGGGACAAGTGGACAGGAGAGGAGGAGTATGGTGGTGGTGAGGAAGAAGAATATGATGGAGAGGAGTACGAGGACCAGGAGCCCAACTGTGAAGACACAAACTTCATTGTGAGTCGACTCACTTTGACAAAGAACATAATTTCATCCTGGTTTATTCAGAGGTGGTCACCTGTATGTTGCTGTAACAGGCTGGACAACCTCTGTTGATATGTTGGTGGGCGTAAGGAGAAAGTCGGTTACCAGATTTCATTCTGTTGAAATAGATGGATGCAGACTACGACCCCAGCCAGCAGACCGCCTCCAAGAAGAAGAAGAAAAAGGAGAGAAAGAAGATGAAGAAGGAGGATATCCCACAAATGGGAAAGAAGAGAAAGAAGTCTCACTTTGCAGAGGTCCTCACCCAAAACAAGCCTGTGTTTGATCCTCGTAAGTGTCTCGTAACTATATTATGTATTCAGCGTAATTTGTGTCGAAGGTGACAGATTTGGGAGACACATGATTTGACAGTGATTATGCATTTATATAACTGAAGGCTGTTTGCATTTCAGAGGAGAAAAGCTTTGAGCAGTACTTGGATGAGTACTACAAACTGGACTTTGAGGACATCATCGACGACCTCCCTTGCAGGTTCCGCTACAGGCAGGTCCTGCCCAACGACTTCGGCCTGACCACTGACGAGGTGGGAACGCTGGTGTGCGTAGCGTGGCACATCCGCTGACTTGATGTCCAAGTGCAGCACAATTCAGTAGATGGTTAAAACGAATTAGAAGACTGGACATTTCAGGCCTAGTTTGATTGTTGGTTAAAATGCTGCAATTCCCAAGTCCTGCACTGATGAGCCTTGATGTGTCTGAGCTGGTATTGCTGCCCTCCGGGGACGGCTCTGACCAGTGAATGATCTCAAATTAATCTTCTCTCTGAGCAGACCAGGGAGCGATGAGATGCAGCAGCAGCAAATGCAAAACATCTCAATGAATTGACTGTTCAGTACATATAGTGGTTTATAGTTGCTAATTTTTGTTAAATATTCAGAGCAGACGTTACCTGGATGTCCCAGGAACGTGCTGAAGCTGTTGCAGAAAGACATGTTGTATTTGGTTTGATCTGATGGTAGACATTGTTTCTCTGCTAAGATTCTAAATGCTGATGAGAAGGAACTGAACCGATGGTGCTCTCTGAAGAAGACCTGCATGTTCAGGTACTGATTCTGTCCCTCGTGTGAAAATAGTTACACTCTATAATTATATAGATGTACCTGTTCTGTGATTACACTTTCAGCATTCTCGCTTGTTCTTTCAGGTCTGACAAGGAAGAGATGAGTGATTTGAAGAACTATAAAATCAAGGCACAGAATGAAAAGAAGAAGAAAGAAGTCCTAAGCTCTGTATATTCTGAGTGAGTATCGGCCAACTGGGCCAAGGCACATACTGATCAAACATACCCGTCTTATTAAATCCAGCATTACTGTAGCAACACTAAGGCTAATTATTCAATGAATTTTGTACTACAGGGAGGACAAAGAGGCGGCGGAGGCCAAGAACAAGGTGGGGAAGAAGAGACGAGATCGTCTGAAGAATGCTGAGAAGCAAGGCAGCGGAGCAGAAGAGGGTGAGGCGGCCTCCAGTATGGACTCCACAGAAGAAGCACCAGCCCAAGAGCTTAGAGAGGCAGGGGGCAGTGCAGACGAAGAGGAAGCGTTCCTGATACCCAAGAAAAAGAAGATGAAACTGGAAGAGGAAACGGTTATTGCTGCTGAGGAGGCGGCAGATAAAGCTGAGCAGGTGAAGAACAGGACTGAAAGGCCAAAATGGCCCAAGAAGAAACACAAGCATCCCGGCGGACGCCTCATATCGGGACCCGTCAGGGTGAAAATGGGTGGCCGAGAGTTCAGCAGACAGAGACTTAAGGCCTACGGACTGAACCCCAAGAGACTGTACTTCAGACAGCTCGGCAGACAGAAACGAAAAGTGCAGGAGAAGAAAGAAAAGCAGAAGAACAAGGAGTGATGGACAGTGACACTGAGCCGCTCATTACTTTCTGTGCATATAGACCCGGAAAATAACTTTTCACTTTCAATGTTTCACTTTTCTACTGTTGTATGATCCAGCGTTGGCTCTTTGAAACCAGAGATTTTAACAGAAATTACGAAACAAACATTTTTGTACAGTGGCGTAGCTACATCCATAAACTCTGCATTGGTGCCTACAATTGTTCATATGCTCACACTTTAGTGATTGATATAACATTCATGTCTCCTCTATAGGCCACAGATTATGGGGTAAATTTTTTTATTTTTTACATTTTATTATGGGGTATTTTGCCTGTTTGTTGAAAATATGAATCAACCTATTTTCAAGGTTCAATAATGCTGAAAATCGAATTCTATTTCAAATACCCAGTCTCCTGTGAAAACTTTTGAAATCGTTGTGTTGCTGCGTTCTTCTTGCATACACTTGAATTTCACAAACTATCCACAACAATAAACATTTTTAGTTTGATTGTAATTTGGTTTCATGGTTCAAATAAACCTAACTGGTTTTCATTTTGTTGCCAGTGCACAAAACAGCAGTGGAGGAAGTGACGCTGTATGGAGACCTGAGATACTGTTTTGTGTGTTTTTATACATTATATTCTTGACTGAATTTACTGTCCGTGATAAGCTTATATTGCTTTATACTTTAGGAGCGTGGTGGCCTGGACTCATTTCCTCAGGCGTTTTCTGTAAACACATAGTACTCTCACTTAACTGATGTTTAACCCCACATCTGAAAGTATGTTCAGTGCCATCTTTCCATGCCAAAGGGACACGGTATCAACCGGTTGATCTGTAAAAAATATGTTCTATACAAAAGTTGGACCTCCAGATATCTGTTCTCACTGTGCCATTCATTTCTACGACCAAAATATAACATTTTAATATCTTACAAAGCATATAAAAGTTTATCACATCTGCACATTTAAAAGTTGAACATTTTTATGCTAGCTATAGTCCAAAGGTTTGGGGGGGAGTAATTAATGAATAATCGAGGAAATAATGTGGATTATCACCGTTTTCAGCAGGCCCACTCATATTTTAAACCATGGGTTGGTCCTTTTGAATAATGAACGTCACCGGATGTGACGTTGAGGCGCGCTGCGGGTCGAATTTTGAATCATCGATGTAGTTCTGTGGTAGGTTGTATTTTGCCTGATATTGAAGGAAAATTGTGTTATTTCTTCCACAAACAGTCGCCTCTGGTTGCTGGAAACATCGCATATAACCTGAGCTGTGTGAAAGTGTTCGGGATGTATGTTAGCGTAACGTTACAGCTTAGTGTAGCTAGCCACGAAGCTAACGCTAGCCGTGTCAGCGTGTTTATAAACAGGATAACAAGGCACAGCGGTAGTTTTATGTAGATAACTTAGCTAGTTCCGTACTAACGTTAATTCACTGGTTATAACAACGTGTTGCCTAACTTGCTTTGTCAAGCTGAATGTTATTTTGTTAAACTGCGAGAGAGAGAGGGACTTCGCTGATTTTGTGGCAGTTCATTGTTGTTAATGTGTGCGGCATAGCGATGGCCGCTCAGTAACCGCCATAAAAACACAGTATCTTCCTCTCAGTTTGCCATATTGTAGCTGCCAGTGTCACCACCACAATGGCTCAAGCTAATAAAAACAAAGAACTGGAGGAGACGATGGAGGCGCTGCTCCAGTTCATCATCAGCAGCCAGCCTGAGAACCAGCTGAGGCTCGTGAGAGAGGAGAACCAGGCGTTTTTTGACCGCCATGTAGAAACCAAGAAGACCGTGACACAGATTTTACAAGGTAAGCGATTCTGTGTTGGTCTGTTGTTGTCTTTCCTTTTGTTATGTATGCCCCACCCTGTCCCTGCCCCTCAAGGCATTATAAAAAAAAATACAACGTCCTACTAGTGAACATGGTTTAGCATTCTCAAATCGGTCCTGTCAAGTTCAGCCTACTCTGAACTGTGATCCTATACTGACTACAGACACTCACTACGCCCCTCAGAGCTTTTACCAACTATGCCTTTGCTGCTACACTGGACTTTTCTTTGGCTTTGTTGTGAATTGGTCTCATACAGTGCGTCTCATCTGCACTATGTATGAGGTCATCTTATTTGTCAGTCCTGTGTGGTTGTAAAGTGTGATTCTTCACTGGACATGTGGACACGCGCCTGGTCACTATCATCTTTTGCATTGAGGATCTCCCGGTCTCTTACCCCCTCGTCATCTCTCTCTCTCGCCTTCCTCCACAGATTTGGCTCAGGCGGAGGAAAGTGCGGGCCAGCGGTTGCTGGACATGGAGGAGCAGAAGAACCAAGGGGAGAGCGAGCTGGAGAACCTGGAGGAGCAGCTGAGGCAGTACACAGCCAGGAGCCAGATCATGGACTCTGAATTAGAGTATCTTTTTTACATATTCTGTGCATGCAGGGTGTCCCAAATGATGATTCATATGTGGGTGGCCCTCTCAACAGCTGTGCAATTATTATTTTAACATTAATTTCAGGCGGTAAACTGATGTCCATACTTGGCCTTTCTCCTTGATGTAGTTTAGAAAAAGGAAAGATGCTGTCAAGCACTGAAAGCGTATTACTGAACTATAACAACCAGGATTTATTGCGCCTATGACACAGTGCATGAACTTTCTGTGCCGACACCTGTGTCTGCCTTAGCTCCTGAACAAAAATACTGAGCTCGCGTATCGAAATATCAATAATAACCCTTCTCTGATATATACAAAGAACTGAGAAAAAACATCAAGCCCATCGTTTGAGTAGATTGAACAGAGGATTAAAGGACATTTCACACACAGCCTCCCTGGGTGTGTGTGTGTGTGTGTGTGTATGCGTGCGAGAATGTGTGCATGCACGTTTGTGTTTCTGATCGTCCAGTACTCACAAAAACATTCAAATTTTCACCACATACTATTTTGTATAAGAACTTACTGACCTTACAGAAGGAGAGAAGCATAAATAAAGTAAAACCAACATGGTATAGTAGATGAACGCAAAAATAAATCCTTTCTGGCCTTGCTGCACAAACCCTTTCACCTGACATCCTAACCCAGGTGTAGTGCCGAACAGCCAGATGCTTGACCCATCATGCATCTGTTAAATCTGACCATGTGAGCAGCCTAGACGGGCAGGTAGATGACTGTAGGTGAGGCTCCTCACTTGTCCTGTCTGAGCTGAAAGTGTACTGTGCACCTATTGCACGTCCACCCAAGGTTCCTTCCATTGTTTCCTAATAAGGTTTTCTTTGCATGCATCGAGGGTCTGGGGCTGGTGGGGCTGGGTAGGTTAGGATATGTAGGATAGGTAGGCTTGCTATATTTGTGTGTGTTGTGCTTTCTTTTGCTTCCTTGATTATGTTACGTCATTCTGTTCTATGGTTGATTGTTGATCATTTAGATCTAGGTCGCCTCTTCCTCCTCTGAGACATACTTGTGATGAAGGGCTGTAAGTAAGTGAACTTGAACTGTGCAGTTTCAGCCCCTCGTGACAATACACTGCCTGAAAACCTCTAATTGCTCAGTTATGTGATTGGGAGCATATAAACTAACAAAACAGAAAACGTCTTCTGTTGCTCCCTTCACTGTAACCCATAACCCATATTCCTCCCTGGTGGATTAAACGTTTACCCCACACCAGGAGGCAGGCAGACTTCCACCATGGCACTAAAAAATGTGAGAGAATTTCTGTATTGCTCTTTGTCAGTTACGTACCACCACCTCTACCAAGAGGGTAGAAATCTGTGTTGGCAGCCTTAACCCTCCTCCAGGTTCCTGCAGAGGGAGTTTGAGAATCTGAGAAACACTGAACACGAGCTTCAGACCCTGCAGCAGGAGGTGGATGAAGACACCACAGAGGTCATCCCTTCAGCCATGTGAGTCACACACATGTTCAGTTAGGATGACCTTCTCCATCATTTTGTCCCAGGAACCATCTAGCTGGTGTTGTTGCTTGTGCTGCATTTTGTATGGGCTGTGTGGTAAATACGCTTGTGGTGTATTTCCTGATAAGTTGTTTTTCTCCCCCAACAGATACACTGCTCAGCTGTACTACAAAGTAACTAAGATCAAGTGGGAACATGACACAGAGCCACACATTTTGAAAGGAGGTACTGGCCTTTCATCAGCACTTTGTCACGATCATAACAGGAACTTTTTTGTGACAGCGGAAGTGTATATATGTTGCCACAAGGTGTTCATGTCTGTCTCTGGTTTTCCTCTTGCAGTGCACTACGGTGCAGATCTAGCCACTCCCATCAACATCGACACCGCTGTGCGATCTCGGACTGATGTCAGCGACCAGCTGTGGGGCTTTGTCAGCACCGAGTGGTAGATGAAGGATGGTGCCGGATGTGGAGATCGATGCCGAGAACGTGTTTGTGGTGTTGTTGTTTTTTTATTATGTAAATTTTTTGTGTTGCTTTTATATGTTCTATACAGTGTTTTATTGCTTTTATAAAAAGTAATTAAATATCTCACAGCATTGTGTCTGGTGGTTGTTTTGGTAATATTCATGGATCCATCAGAACTGTTTCACTTTGTAGATGCTGTATTTGTGATAGGCTAGTCAGTGTGAGATGTCTGCCACTAGATGTCGCTGCAAAGCCAGTTATATGCCGTGGCATGTTCAGAAATGCAAATGAATAACGGGTTCCTTGGATATGCAAAACCTTGAGAAGAGACGCACTTTCCCTGTGGAGTGAGCTGTGGTTCAGTCTACACAAGCTTGGCTCTCAGGAGTGGTGACTGAACACTTCAGGCTGTTTCTGACTGATTTCCATTATTAAGATAGCCTATTTAAAAGCCATCTTGTGCTGATGCATCACTGCCACAGGCAAGCCATACCTGAAAATTTACCATAAGCACTTTGAAAAGTCATTGAACTCATCTCACTGTTTTGCCCAGATACACTAAAGGGGCATGGTGGACATGATAGTGATGAATAAGCACAAAACTGCAGCCAAATATCTCAATGATGAAAAAGAAGTACTGACTCCCTGTAGTGTCATTGAAGCATGTCTGCATTGCGTGACTTAACGTTGTGTCTTAGCTTAATGTTATTTAATTTAGCCACAGTGGGCCTGACAGACCTGTGTATGTGAACTGAAACTTCATAGGCCTCACCATGATGATGCGCCAGAGCAGCGCGCGGTTAGGAGTGGGCAGGATGGCACGGGGTGCTGGAAGGTTTCATATTCGCATGTATCATCGCTTGCAGACCCACTCATGAAAATGTGGTTTCCTTACGGTAAGCGGGGCATTAACTAGATTGTTGCTCATTTCTGCAGTTTCATCTGTGTCTCTCTTGGCCACAGGCACATGCCATATCAAGCGGTTAGCAAGTGGTTTGCATGGAGGTAGAGTTTTGAGTTAAGCAAAGGTTGAGCTGTTTGTCTTTGTTTCCCCTTTCACCAGTCTGTCTTGCAGAGAAGACTCATGTTTGAATAGTGTACAATATCAAATAGGCCACGCATGCATGGCATAATATCTACAATATCAGGCTAAAATGCTGTGTATCGATTTTGGGAAAATAAATTGATATGACATTAAATAAAGAGGTTATCCTATAAAAGTTTAGTATTTTGTTAGCAAAGGCTGCCTGGTAGCTCATAATATAATCTGTAGTTTATTTTGTTTTAATGTCAGCAATCATTTATAATAGGAGTCACATTTTTGTTTCATTATGGAATGAAACCAATTCTTAAAAGAAAATATTGTTTTTTATTTCTTTGCCTGGTGCTTTCCTGTACTAGGCTAATTGTGTGTGTAATAGCAGTGGTATATAGGTCAGACTCAAACAGCAATGAATGGGAGGGACGGCTTCCAGTGAGATTTGAAACAGTAGCTCTTTCAGATATTAATGGTTAAAAACTATACTGAGAAAGAAAACTACTACTGATTCCCACAAATACAGAATATCATACAAAACAATGTCAATATTGTTCACATATATTTATTCATTGTTTGAATGCACATGTAACACTGGCATTATAACTTAATTTTTTATTATACAAAATGCAGCTCTGATAAGCTCATTTTATTTACATAGTATAGTATACTATGGAGCAATATGACAAATAAAAAACATTTCTTTACATTTATGTACAATATGATAACAAACGACGTGTCCTTTTTCTCTCTCACTGTTATTATCATAACATAACGAAATTGTAATGCAGTACATTGAAAACCCACACATTCTGCGGTCCGGCTTTTGACAGACTTCTATTGTGTGTGACAAGATTACATCTGCCACCGTTCACAGGCAAAATGCATAAGCATCACTTCATGGCACAAGAGCTGAACTCTGTCCAACTTGGAAGTTCTCAAGGCTCTTGTTTTTGTCCACAAGCTACAGCGAATTGTTGACATATGATTGCCGTATTCTAGTCCAGTAAACCAGGAAGGCGTCAACAAGCCTCAGCTGTCAGCTTTACTGCTCTCCATCATTCATCATCTGTTGCTACACATGTTGCAGGGACCTCGAAGCTGTGCAGACCAACCAGCACGAGCCTCCATATGACGTCTTCTGTGCGTCTGCAGGCCACTGAGCCTCTGATCTCGGGCGAGGGGACTTCTACCCACAATTCCTGCCGACCAAAGTTCAGATGACAGAAATTACATGGTTTTGGCAGGAGATTTTGGGTGTGGATGCTCCATGTTTGTAACAACATGTTATTATGTGCTACAGAAGGAGAGGAGATAAGGATGAGTCTCCTGTTTGGTCTTTGGCCACAGTCTTGGCTGCATTTATGTGAAACTTTCTGCATAAGATTTTGTGATATGTTTCTGTGTACAAAAGCCAACACTGATGAAATGAAATGAAATGAAATGGCGGTTTTCCAGAAGGGAAGTCTTCTGATAACGACTTTACATCAAGCCTGGTAGAGGCCATGTTGCACATTTTTTGATTGTCCATGAAAGACAAATTTATGGCTAAATTTTCACAGTATGAACAATAAACAACTTCTATACTACTAAGTATGGAAATGCCCTTTTTTATGATTACCATTTTACTGAAAATAGGTATGGAAAATTTCAAACAGCTAAGGATGGGCCGAAAAAGGTTTCTTCCTGATTTGGACATCTGACTGTTAAGATACTCCAAGCTTACATGTTTCATGAGGATAATGCCAAAATCGTGGCAGAGTGCAGCACATCAGTAGGACATTCCTGGCGTAGTTTTCTCAGCTACAGTGCATGATTATGCCACACAACTCTAGAGAAAAGCAACCGGCGAGCATCGGTGCACTGACTCTTAGTCCGTAATGCTTGCTCTCATTACTGAGTCAAACTGAGCAACCGAGTCATGTCTTCGACATCCTGGGGTAGATGGCTTTGATAGTAGAGGGTGTGAAGTTTCCGGAGGAGACTGTAGTCTCTAGGCCCTCCAGCCTGTGAGAGGCTGCGTCAGTCTTACTGGTGCTGCACTCCAGGAAGGGCATCCCGATCTTCTTCACTTGTCCATCTTTAGTCAGGAGGCAGTGTCGGCAGAGCAGTCTGAGGATGGCCCTCCTCATGTCCTTGCTGGTCAGGGTGTAAATGATAGGGTTGAGAAGGGAGTTGAACATGGCGATGCCCAAGAAATAGTCTGCCTTGAAGAGTACTTGGCAGCTTTTGGCTGGACAGCAGAAGTCCAGCAGCAGGAGGATGAAAAGGGGCAGCCAACATGCAATGAAGACTCCCAGCACTATGGTGACCGTCTTCAGCAGGGCCATGTACTTCTGGGACTTGCGGCTAGGGCCTTTGCGCTGTGGACCTGAACCGAGGCGCTGGGTGTTGGACTTGACAATACGGAAGATGCGAACATAGAGCACTACAATGGACAGCAGGATGGCACTGAAGACGGTAATGCAGAAGAGGATGTAACTCTTGGCGTAGAGCGGGAGGACGGTGGAGCACTGGTTCAGCTGTCCCATACAGTTCCAACCCAGGACAGGCAGGACTCCCAGGAGCACAGAGAGCACCCAGCTAGCTCCGATCAGAGCAAACATCCGTCCTTGCTTGGCCCCCTGGTACGGCTTCATCCTCACCATGGTAACGTGACGCTCGATGGCAATGGCCAGCAAGCTGATGACAGAGGCGGCGAGCATTATGAACACGCCCCCTTCCCTCAGGAACCACAGCACTGGGGTCATCTTGAGTGTGTTGGCCCCAGACGTTACAATATTCACCATGTAGGTGAAACCCGCAAGCAGGTCAGAGAGAGTCAAGTTGCCCAATAAATAGTACATGGGCAGATGGAATTTCTTATTCTTCCAGATAGCCAGTAAGACCACAGCGTTCTCTAGCACAATGAGCAGGCAGACCAGTAGGAAGGCGATGGCCTCTGGTTTGAGTCCGTCCCTGTACTTGTTCTCCTGCAGTTTGCCTGTGAAGTTGTAGTGCTCCATGATGACCGCGTTGCTCTGGTATTCACGAAACATCCTTTGCAGGTAGCCTGCGGAGGGGGTGATGGGGACCACAGATGGAGCCACGGCAGCATAGGCAGCATGGGAAGCCTTTGTTGCCATTTTTGTTATTTGTAAGAGCTGGATGCTGTCTTCTCTTCACCTTCTCTGATGTGTTTGTGAAATTAGGTCCACTGATAGGCTGTCATATAGTCCTTAGGTAGAGCATTATTTCTGCCTTCGCTGGAATCAGAGGCAAAAGACAGAAGTGGTGAAGTATATTCCGTGGGAAAAACAATGACTTTCTTTTCCTTTTATTCTTTTGTGTAGGATTTATTGTCTTCTGTCCTCAGATGAAAGCTGGTGAGATCCTGCTTCTTTGATGGTTTGAGAATCTCTGATTTGAGAAATCACTGTTTTTCAATGCCTGGACTGTCCACTAGGAGGCTGTGAAAGCCAGCCTGCATAGCAAGGAGAAAGGAAAGTTAGTATTTGGCTACAGAAGATACAAAATAAGAAAAATTATTATTAAAATCAGGCGACAGAGAATAAACTAACTTTTAGAAACCCTCTCAAAATGTGTAAATAGACAGTGACAGCTCATCAGCATATGAGAATAAATTCTGTACTATGAGACAGTGAGGGGGAAATAGCCTCCAAAGTGGAAATGATCATTTGCCACACAAGTGATGATGCATAGATCAAAGATTGTGAAAACTTTGCGTGGGCCTCTGATGGCAGAAAAAAACCATGAAAACAACATTCAAGTCATGAATGACTACACTGCTTTCAAATGAAAGTTTCCTTAAATCACTTTCTGTCAGTGCAGGCCAACCTCTCGATGAGACACGCACAGAAACACAATAGAAATGACCTAGAGGCATTTATACACACCCTATATCTTTGCTGTTCGTTTATGCACTTGAACGCACATTTCTCCACAATTTCTCCACATTCAGCCAAGCTCAGGCATGGGGTGAACCTATTTAGTTGTTTCTACACTGTAAGCTTACTGATTAATGAGCCTACATTTCATACTTTTCAAGTTTCAGTCAATGGACAATTAATGTCAGTGCACAAAACGTTTTTGAGAAATACGCAGAGAAATATTAAATAGCCTAACCATTTATGAAGAAGAAGAAGTATAGTAATTAGATCATGTATTTTTGAAGGAGTGGCTACTATATAAATACCACAACAAAACTATTAGTAGGCCTATAGCGATATCACAGACATACTATAGGAGTTTTGTTTTTTTAACACCAAGTACAGTGTAGACGCACTACCGAGCACCACAGACGCACTACAAGCCCCTATATAGGAGTGTTACAGGAATAACATAGTGGTTTGTTTTGTTAGAAAGGGACCAGCACACTCACCTGTAAAAACTTGGAAATATCCCGTGGAGGTTTGAAGAAGCAGCAGCAGCAGCAGCAGCAGCAGCTATCCCACGGCCAGAGAGGGGCACACGCTCTGTCGATCACCCTGCACCAAAGTGACATCTGAGTGTGATGGGGGAATAGAGCGGGGCAGGACTCGACATGAAGTGGGTTGGTCTTACTGTTTGCCCTTCAACGAGTTTCGCTCCCTCCTCCCTCCTCCCTCCCTGACCTCTAGAGGCTTTTGAGTTGCCCTCAGGCGGCTTGGCAGGCTCGATGACAGATTCCGTCTTTCTTTTGGTGATTATAAGAGAGAGGGACATTTACTATAGACTAGATTGGCTTCATCAATTAACCCTCAGGTAGGACTGCATGCTGCCCTTAAGAGGATAGCGTTGCCTAGTGCGTTTTTTCTCAGCGCTTCGCTCTGTTTGATATGCTTTTGATGTGTAATTACAGGAGTGGATCATTATCGAGTCGCTCTGCAGGCAGGGTGTCAATTTGCGTGAGAAACTCTCTCTCTCTCTCTCTCTCTCTCTCTCTCTCTCTCTCTCT
>OMOV01016016.1:0-11034 GCA_900312565.1 Beryx splendens
CACACACACACACACACACACACACACACACACACACAAACACACACACACACACACAGACACACACACACACATGCACAGACACGTACATTTACACACACAAACACACACAATATTTTAATGTCTGCCCTCCATGGGCCCGTTTTAGGCTTTCTCATTTCTTCTTCTCCCATCTTCTGTTAATTCACCACCATCTGCCCCAGCATCTGTTTGAGGAGCCAGAAAAAAGTGTCTGCCACGGCGGAGAAACTCTATGCTTTCTCTCTGTCTCTTGTTTTTTTTGGGTTTTTTTTTTTTGCTCCTGGTCTGGTGTCTGCTTTTCTCAATCCCTCACCCTCTTGCCCATTTAAATGCCAGTGGCAGCATCCTCTTCAGTCTTTGTCTGGCCTCCTACTCCACCCCCTTTTCTAACTGGCCCTGATTTAGCATAATCTCCCAAAACCTTGATCCATCCTCCTCTACCCCCCACACACACACACTCACACTCTCTCACACACACACACACACACACACACACACACACACACACACACACACACACACACACACACACACACACACACACACACACACACACACACACACCTCGCCCATATTCAACCTCTGTGTTCCTCACCCCCCAGGCTGGGACTCTGGATCTTATTTCTTAGTGACAGGTCCAGGACAGAGGAAGGGGGGACAGCTCATTTTTTGGCTGCTGGGAGGGGGATGAGGGCACAGGATGAGCTGCCAGATTGACAGGCCGATGAGGCTGTCGCTGGGGGCGAAGGTGTAGAGATGTTAGGGGAGTTGGCGTTTGCGGCTCAAAGATAAGCATCAGTGAGAATATGAGAGGCCAGATGGTAATCTTTCACAGGAAGTCAGGCTATACCATTGCAGAAGAAACCACAGGAGAGAGGCTGACCTTGTGCGCCTGTGCTCAGCTGCAGAGCGTTTTGGAGGAGGCCGGGCCTCCACCTCGCTGCAGACAGGAAGGTGCTCTGTCCTACTACTGTTCTCGTTTAAAACCAAGGCCAGTAATTTTCTAAAGTTTATATGCTGATCACTGATTTCCATTGCGAAGTAAGCCTGAACTTTTTTTTTAATGCAACTGTCAGTTTTGCATCACAGCTCAATGGGAGCATGAAAAAATTCTGAATCAGCCCATTTATTTATTTATTTAACTGCTGCACAACAGTTAACCCAGGGGTTTCAGTTGTCATGATTGAAACTTCAATTACATTGCTCTTACAAATGCTTTCACAATAAAATGTGATGTTTATGTTTCCCGTAAGGAGGACAGCTTAACCTCAGTCGCTGCACATATTCTTTGAAGTGGCAGCAGCTTAAAGGTTAGAGACTTAGACTTATGACCAGAGTATCATCCGTATGAGTTCCTGGACTGGCGGCAAAATTCTAGTTAACGACTTAACTAATCTAGTTAACTTGTATTTGCTGGTGTCAATGTGCCCTTTAGTAAGGCAAAAAGTAATGCTGAAAAAGAGCATGGTGCTCTGCATGATTCACCACATTCTCAATGAATGTCAGCAGATGCTTACTGTACGCTTCATTTGAGCAATAGCTATTCTTGGTGTACCATTCAAAGTAGAGATTCAGTTTTGTGGTGGCAGTGTCTCTCATTGTCTGCACTCTCCTTTTAGTCACCATAACATATTGCCATCACATTGATATTGTCAAAAGTACTGGAGATGTGGCCAGAGCCTGGCAACTGGTATGATCAACAAATATTAACGGATTTTAAAGCAACATGGTCAGAAAGTTTACATTTTTAACATGAATAAGTCATATTAATCTGTAGTCATCACCACTGGCAATCAGACTCTTATTGATAACTACATCAAATTACACATTTGACCCAAAACACTGAAAAAAACATCTGGGTCACATTGCTGGAGATTGTAAAAGGGCAATGTTTTCAAATTAGGTTTCCCCCCTTCCTGATATAGAAATGCACCCAGATGGGGAGATGATCTAATGGAAAGAGTAAATGTCACACTGTTAGCCTTTGCACTTTGGAGAGCAGATGTTGAAATGTCACAGCATTCTGGCTCAAATTAAGAGAAATACCTGTAGCGTTGGAAAACTGGTTTGAATCTGATTTACTGAATTGGTGGGGGCCAGAATTTGAGACATAGGGGCAAGAGCTTTTATGAGGAAAATATGCACCTGTTTACTTATATGTTGTTAGAAAAACAAATAGACGTTGCACATTTTAAATTTTGTGCAGTTGCAATATAGCTGTAGTCTCATACTAACTTGCTGAGATCAGTGAATGATATGTCCGGTGTAAACAGGCATGTCATAAATGTTGCATAGCGAAAAGGAAACAGGAAACCTCAAGGGTTACTCTTAATAAACACCTGTATGAATGAGTTTTAGTAATACACAAGGGTCCTTTAGAAATTAGTAGTGCAGAAACACTGATGAGCAGAATAACCATATCACAAAGATGCATCCACAATATGTTTTGTGCATGCCCACACCTAATAACTGTATACATCAACACCAGAGCACAGTCAATTCAGAGCACAGCTGCACAAGAAGGCTCCAACATACCTTACACTGTCAGCCGTCTGATGCATCAGTGAAGACCTGTAGGCCAGTAAGTCACCACACAGGAAGTGATTTTGGGTTACTGCAGTGGGCTGCTCGACTCAGTCAGTCAGCCGTCAGATGTGTCTCTGTAGCTCTGAAAGATTGTAGACTAGAGTATAAGACCAAATTGGCAGAAATTGCTGGACGCTCACTGATGCTGGTTCACGGTTAAGCTGAACGTCTGTCATTGAGTGCGCTTGTGCTACAACAGCCTTCTAAAGAGGTAGGTTGTCGCTGAATTTATTCTGTTTTCAATTCCTGTATCTGTCTCAGTGGGTATACATATGAAAAGCAATGGCAGAGCAGCCAAGCATAATTGTTGGTCTGCTGTAAAAATAGATTCAAACGACGTGTACGGAGGTACAAAGAGGAGACGGGCTTTGAAGCGCAGCTGAATCGGAGTTGTAAATCATGCTTCGATTAAAATTCGAGAACAACTCTCTAGGGGCTTTTAAATATCTCTTATACGATCACCTCATGTTATATGGAATTAGGATGTGCGCAGTCATTTAGACTCTTTAGTGGTTTTTATTATTAATTATGACAAAGTTATGAATCAAGTTGAATCAGGCCCATTACACAACAAAAGGCTCAAAAATAAATTCCAGCATCCCAGCACCACTTGCTCTATATTTGCACTTGGAGCTAATCATGCAGTCAACTTCAAACTACGATATCATCTTCCTCAAAGTGAACAGTAGTTTGATGAACGTCTACGCTATAATGATCCAACTTAGTGAAGGTAAAACAAAACATACAAATGAAAACAAGCTTGAAACTTGTAAACCTAACATCATTTCAAAATCATTTTCAAACTCAATTTCAACAAAAGAAAGAATACGGACTCAACATTTACTGTACACCTTACATTACTGACACCTGTTCACAAACTCTATACATTTCAATACTTTAAATTGGTTCCTGTAACGCAGTGTGAAGGGAGTGCTGGTTTAAAAACGTACTGTATACATAAACTGTCACGCAACAGACAAGCAGAGGACTCGTCAGTGCATCAAGTGTCCACGTCAACACCAACGAGAATATTATCGACAATAGTGCTTGACTGTCCAATCCTAATACACAAGTTATGTACAGTATCCCATGCCCCTGCCGTGGTTATAAGATTGATTTCCTCATTTCAGCCCCAGTTGGTATCGCCTCTCTTCAGCCAGAGCCACTGGCTTCTCCCCTGAGTTGCTACTTCCTTGATGGCCCGTAGCAAAGCCTGCTAGCAAATCCGTAAGTAGTCTAGTGGTTTGAGCAGCCGCAAATCCTCGGCACCCAATTTCCATGGGGCAGCAGTTTACGTTCCAGACTTGCTGCTCAGCCTCAGACGCTAGCTCTATATATCTAATCTTCTGCCTTTCATACGTCTCATCCAAAACATCATCCCCTGGCCCAGTAAGCTCTACAAAGTAGGCAGCCCACTGAGTGTTGCACCACAGTGCCAAATCCACTCCAAGGCTTGAGTCTCCCTTTTGGGTCTGTGAGTTGCTGGCCCATGATGTCTGCTGGCATTTCACAATCCCTGCTCTTGCCCTAAATGCCAGAAGTTAGGGCCTTTAGGCATTTGGGGGGGGGTTCTTAGTTACTGCTTTGTTTTCATTCACGGACAAAGGAATATTTGATTATGACTGGGCATTGTCTTTTGTAAAGTTTTTTTTTTAAACTGCCAGTCAGAGAGTCAGAGTGATTGATTGGTCCTCCTGACCCCATATTTCTCTTCCTCTTCTTGCTTATTCTCCAGGGAATTGCTGTAATTGACACTATGTCCTAAAAATATATACATATAAATACGTCTTCAAATGTGACACAAATGGAGAATGTGTGACAAAGACTCATATCTCAAGCATAGTGCAAAGAGGTGATGAAAAGGTCCAAGGAAGAAGAGTAGCGGGCCTTTGTCACTCAATCATTTCCTTGTCAGACTTGATTACTGTTCACTTGGGCTGGAGCCTTTAACGAAGCAGGACTTACTGAGTGACTGAAAAACTCCAGGCAGTGTCACTCCTGACATCCTGATCTACCTGACATCGTGATGTTCTTGAAGCCTGGCATGTCATGTGTATTTGCATCACATCCTGTGCTTCTACATCTCTCTCTAAACCTCTATGACAGATCCGTGGAAATTTGCCAATTTATTTCTCAAGTTTTGTTTTCTTGCAAAGAGTCTGTAAGTGCACTCATTACTTGAGCGATATTTGGTATATAAGGTGAATACTGTAATAAAAGGGAAAGTCACACACTTGTCCCCCATTTGCTGAGATTTTTATTTAATTTATTGATAGATTGCGGCAGTGGGCTCGTATTTCATCCTCTGTCTTAGATTGGCTTTCTTTCTATTCAACTGATTGAAAATTCCATGTGTCCACTGATGACTGTTTCTCCTCACAGTCCTTGATCACATGTGGTGTCCCACAAGGCTTAATTCTTGGACCGATTTTATTCTTCCTTTCTTCTGGGTCACTTCATTTGGCGGCACATTATCTCCTTCCATTGCTATGCTGATGATACCCAGTTGTACCTCTCAGCCAAGCCAAGCGAATGGCCTCTCTTGTTTAGCAGACGTTAAGTACTGGATGTCAACATTGTTTGATAATTAAATTCAGACAAAACTGAAGTCCTTGTTATAGGCTCTGAACACATTTCTCTACATCTTACGCAAACCTCCAAGAATTCCATTGGACCGGTGCCTTAACTTGGAGCAACACACCAAAAATCTTGCTCAGTCATGTCTCTTCTATCTCAGGGTCATTGGAAAAATTAGATCTTAAATTTCAAACAGAGAGGAATAAAATACAAAGAGGAATATACATGCTTTTATTTAATCTTGCCATACTGTAATGCTTTGTTTACCTGCCGCGGCTTCAATGTGTTCAAAACGCTGTACAGGCTTTTAACCAAAACTAAGACACATCAAATTTAAACGTCTCTTATAGTTGCCTGTCTGATTTAAAGATTTTATTGATTAATTTTAAGGCTTTGCATGGCACGACCCCTAGTTATCTTGCTGTTGTTGTTGATGTTGTTGTTGTTAATATTATTATTATATCCCAACAAAGAAACATAATAATCATTAATAATAATAATCATGATAATAATAATAATTCTTCGACTGCTCTAATGTACTCTGAATCAGTTCTGTATATAGACATAGGCATCTAATCACATTAGAATGACTAACTAATCATGGAGGCTGAATGTGATGCTGTGAAGACTAACCAAATGTATCCCATTTGCTAATTCATATGTTTCTATGTTTAAGCTACAGCTGCTCCTCTAATTGCACCACCCACCTTCCAGAGGGATCTCTTCACATCCCAGGTGCTCATGTTGATAATAAAATCTAATTTTGATAGTCTAAGTGTTTCCCAGTAAATGCAGATCTACTTGCTTTCCACTGAATGCTGAAAATGTACAGTATGTCATATGCAACAAGCAGAGAGGCAAAAACAGCTCCATTTAGTTGCATAAAGAACTCATACTCTTGCACGTGTAACAGCTGAGGAAAAAAAAAAATCCAAGGACATACTATCTTGGAAGACCACATTCTCGTCGTGCTGAATGCCAAACTAATGATGTTTTTCATTTTTGTTTCACCCCCTCGTTAGCTGCAGAGAGGAGGAACAGCCATGAGTCTGCTGTGATAATGGTGAGTTATGGTGCCCATATCCACAGCGTTTCCCTGCTGGTTCCGCATGACTGTTCCCAGGAGAAACTTTCGGAGCTTGCAACCCCTTGTGTAATTACCTTTTAGCACAGAAATGAGAAAAGAGTGAGATGCTGCTCCGTACCTGTCATTGTCACTGGCAGGAACAGACCAGAATTCTGCTTTCAGTGTTTTGGTATTAATGGGAAACTTGCCAAATATGGCCCGGTGCTGTCAAGATCTTCTGTTAACATTATTTTAGGCTGGTTTGGATCAATTCAGTTATACTTCAATGTGAGAGCCCTGTCAGCATCCACAGCTAAAATTCACCACTACTGCTAAATATGAAACATAGTATAATGTCAAACTTCAGTCAGATAATGGGACGTATAAATTCATATGAAGCACAATAAGCCCAATAAGAAAAAGTTTAATTATTACATCTGGTTTATGTATACTAAATCTTCCGCTATTATTTCAACTTGGCCTCATATAATGTCTTATATGAGTTGTTCCTCCAAATAATAAGTCAGCTAATTATTCAATTACATTATGTACAACTCTGGTTTGTAACATCAAAGATCTGCATGAATTGACTGAACTGCATTACATAAGTTACTTTGATAATTAGTTTTACTGTGTACCAAACAACTCAAGTAGAAAAGTCTGCATAGAAAAGTTATTATAATGAGGCTTATTAGATACACCATTATATTTTTGTTTATTATTTAGCACTTGCAACGTTGTCAATGTATGTTTCTTTGCATGTGTGTGGGTGTGTGTGCGTCTGTGAAGCAAGGGGCTTTAAAAAGGAAAGCTCATGGAAAGAAGTAGTGGGCTGTGCTGCAGCACCTCATAATAGTTTCCCCTGCTTATCAGTGGTGAATGTGCGTAATATCAGGATCTAACGACAGCAATCCCCTCGGAATATATTATGTTGGGTGAAGTTTCAGCTCAGGATGGAACAGAAAGACGATCATAAAGTAATGAGAAAATACTGGAATGTTTTTGTTGGCTTTGTCGATTTAACGACAGCTGTCAAGTTAAGTTAAGGGGTTCCCAGCTTAATGCTAAGTTAAACTTTGCACCATTATAAGATGATATTTGGGTTAAGATGGTTTTGGGGAACTAAGTCCTGGTCAATAGAGACACAACAGCATCTAAAGTCCAAACTTCCAGGGAAGCTGATATTGTGTTTTGTTGATAAATGTGACTGACTGTCTGCCCTGTCAGTATTTGTGCCAGGCCAGGCAAAAAGCTCCAGCTAGCAAAGAACATGTTGAAAAAATAATAAATGATTTCCAGAACATTCACACGGAGTGAGAATACAATGTAGTTTTTTAGCTTTTGATATATCACAGAAAATTGTAAGAAACGATGTGAACCGCTGAGTGTGACAACAAGAGAACTGCTTATAAATCACATACTTAGCCTTGGAATAGATTGTAAGCACAGGGTTTCTGCATATAAGACCAATGTTACAAATGGAGGCGCTGTGGTTTTGCAGGCTGATCTAGTCTCATCTGAAGAGGTTGCACTTTGCTCTGTACAGGAACGCAGAAAGAAAGGGCAGAAGAACAAACAGAGATGCGGTTACCTTAACACCGAGGAGCCGGAGTACCATGTGGTGGACGGCGACCAGGAGGACGTGCTCAATGTGCACATCCAGCCGGCCTGGCCTCTGCATGCTGACACAGAGTATGCAGGTAGGACCAAACAAGTCTGTGGCAGAGTTATTACAGTTTAGGTTTTTTTTATTAGATCTTATTTTTAGATAGTTTTCCATTTTTATTAAAATTTTGGTTTTATTTTTAGATAGTTTTCAGTGTGGGTTTTGTAGTTTTAGTTTAGTTTTTAATTAGTTTCAGTCGTAGTTTCAGAGTATTTTTGGTAGGTGTGTCATTTTTTAAAGCTGCAATGATAGAAGTTCAGAACAGGTGTTTTGTACATGTTTGCAACAGGTATTGTGTAATACAAACAATAATCATAATTTCTTTATCAAATTGATTTTTTTCAATTAGTGCTTCAGTAGCCAAAAGTCCTTTGCCCAAAATTCTTTATTACCCTGCACATAAACAAAAAGACAAAAACCAAAAATATTTTGCTTAGATCTTTATTTTATTTGCACGTTATAGACCAGATCATTTTAGTTCACTTTCAGTTTTTTCACAGTGTCTTTATTTCTGTGTATGACAATATTAGTAATACATTTTTAACATCTACTTTTCATCTTAGTTTTATTTTTGTTTACAATGATAACCTTGATGATCAAACCAGTAAGCCAGAAAAAGCCCTTCCTTGCGGTTCAGTGGGCTGAGGTTCAAACCAAGTGTTTGTTACCTCCAAGGTGTGAACCTGACCCCTGCTGCATGTCATCCTCTCTCGCTCTCCTCCTTCCTGTCTCTCTTCACTGTAAACAGTCCAAAAAAAAGCTAAAATGCCATAAAAATAGAAATCAGTTCATAAATATAGACTGGAATCACCTAAGCATCAAAACTTCCAAAGTTCCAAAAATTCAGTATTGTATGCACTTGACACAATGAAGGTGAGTTTATTTTCTTCTCCTGCACAGCAAAGCTCCAGTGAACATAATTAGAATGGAGTCGAGAGTGAAGCGCAGGCAAAAATAACAGCTCCACTGGAAACTGGTGAGAATGAAAGCAGCGTGGATCTGAGAGAGAGCTCATGCTGAGTGAGCATGGCCTGCTAGTGAGTCTCCAGGGCCATCTGTTGGCATGAGTCAGACTGTGGGGGATATATACAATTATCCAGGAGCTGCGAGGGGAGAGAGGAAGCATGTAGTGTGAACAGACTCTCTTCTCTCGCCCGTGTGGATGTGGCCCACAGTCGGTCACAGCCGGGGGGCTTCACAGCCGCAGATCCACAAACTTTATATGTGGCTTTTAAGTTTGAGCACGCTCGGATTGTTCCCCGCACTATAATCGATACTGCCCGCTATTGCAATTTACTGCAGGGATTTGGAACAACTGGAAATTTAAAACTGTTTAAACTGTCAGCTAACATTTATACCACTAAAACTATTATGACTGCTATCACTGATAACAGCAGCCTGGGTGATCGCAACATTTCTTTGGTTTTCCAGACAGGGATCCTCCAAGGTTATCATTTGCTCAGAGCCTGTCCTCAAACTCAAGTGTAAGTTGTTGCTTTTTTGTTTTTTTAATTCGAATGAGGTTGGCATTACAATAAGCCTACTGTAAATGCCTGCATGCTCATATATGTTGTGTTTTCCTCAGGGTAACTGCAACACCCCGCCTAGACGTCCACCCAGAGAAATTCCATTTACTCCAGGTAAACTCACAAAGCTGTAGCATAAATTACACACACAATTTTGGTGGTGGTGGAGGTGGCAGTGTTAGGGGCAATATTCTACCTGTTTATAGTAGATGTAGTATCATGTAGTGAGTATATGATGTACTATATGATGTACATGTACATGTATTATGAACAGTATACAATGTACTATGGGTAACTATGTACGCTACACTACCAGTCAAATGTTTGGAAACACTCTTTATTTTTACTATTTTCCACATTTTAGAATAATAGTAAAGACATCAAAACTATAAAATAGCACAAATGGAATTATGCAGTGACCCAAAAAGTGTTGAACAAATCAAAACTATCTTATATTTTAGATTCTTTAAAGTAGCCGCCCTTTGCCTTGATGGAAAGGCAAAGGCTTTGGAAAGAAATTCATACATAGGCATCGACTTCACTATTTATATTTGTCTAAGAAACTCATTTCAAGCATTTAAGCATAAGCTTTTAGATCAAGATAATGGAAAACATAGCACATTCAATGAGGTGTGTCCAAACTTCTGACTGGTGGTGTACATGATGATGATGTATGTACAGCCCTTTGAGACATGCTTGTGATAAACAGCTATATAAATAAACATGACTAGATTCATGGTGGCGGATTCGTTCTGTTCTGTGAAACGCAGGACCAGCTGTAAATAGAAACCTGAAGCCAGGAAGAAGAAGGACCCATCTGGGTAACTGTGCATAATTAACTTAAAACATTTCCGCTAGAGAGTTTTGTTTGGACCATAAAGGCAAATTTATTCCACGGTTCTGTGCACACACGTGAGCATACAGTAGTTTCAACTGTTTCTTTCACAGATGAGAGGGTGCCAGCTGTGCAGCCAAGAGAACAGGTAAACACACAGCATCTGCCCATACACACATGCATGGTGTATTGTTGAGTCTCTTTGTCGTGACGTCTGCATGTGTGTGTGTATGTGTGTGGGGAAATTGTGTTGCTGGTAATTCATAGAGTGAGTGATCCCTTTTCTCTCCTTTCTAGCACACACAGCTCCCACAAAGGTAACTATTGTCCAAGTTGCAAAACAATTCAGTGGATGGGGTTGAATGGACTGCGTTAACGGCTTCAGTCTGTGTTGTTCCAGGTCTCCTCCGTCGATAAGCAAAGACATAATGAGTCAGATCTCTGCACTGAACCTACAGAGACCCTGCAGGAGAGAGTGAGTTCTCTACACTCATATATCCACCCTACTCATGCTAATTTGCAGCAGGGCAGGTAGCGAGTAGTGAGGCCGTCCCTCAGCGGGGAGGCCTGGTTCAAGCCCCTGTAATGACAAACATCCTCCCTGCTGTAGTGTCCTTGAGCAAGACACTGAATCTCTACCAGCTGCAGGGTCTGAGCCTGACCGCTGACCTCCATGTGGGGGGGGGGGGGGGGGAGGGTGTTTCTAGGTGTGAAAATTAATAAAAAACAATACTATGTTTTTTACTGATATTTCACA
>OMOV01016068.1:3837-18165 GCA_900312565.1 Beryx splendens
ACTGAATTTGAATGACGACGTACATAGCAACGGTATTGAAATAAAATAATTCCTGCAAAATGTGTTTTCGTGTTTTCAACGCTGTTTGGTGAATATGGATTTGTCTATCATCTTTCTCTTAAATGAGTCAAAATCATCAACGATCCTCAGGGTGATCCAACCTTGAAGTTTTACTGTTCATGCTCCTATTATAACATGACACAAAACAGTAACTGAACATGAAAGCATGCCAGTGCTAACACATCTTCAGGTACAGTACTGCCCCCTGATAATGCATATACTGTATAAGCTTATATGTACATATTGTTGCAACCAATTAAAAGGACAGGGTAAGGCATGATGCATACTGTTCTCCGAGACACTGAAGTTTGTTTGCTCCTGGTGCGTTTTAAATGGTTGCAGCTGTAAATGAAAACAGATCATGAGAAAACTCAACTGTGCCAAAGCTTGTACCGAGTCTCACGCCTCTCGTGCCAAGCAAGAAAGGTTATTACTTATGTATTGTGTTCCTTGTGTCAAACGAAGATGTTTTATTTTATTTCATGTGATCAACCGACCGGTTTAATTTATTAATATGTGTAATTTTATGTGAACATGCCAACACTGTGCCCTTTCGTTGTCACCTTAGCTCTCCCTCTCTCATTTCTCCGAATAGATCGGTAGGCTACAGTAGGCTACAAGACGATTACATGAAAATGTCTGTTTCTGTTGTTTTTTTTCTCTCTGCTCAGGGACATCAGGTTGTGATTACTGTCACAGAATGGGTTTGTGACACAGAGAGAGCTTGTTAAAATGATAGTAGGGGATGTTTTTGATGATTGTGGTTTGGTTAAATTATAGAAAATGTGTAGCCTAAAATGTGTTGTGTTTTGTAAAAGAGAAGTGAACCCTTTTCCATAATAAAAACATGATTTTTGCTCTCAGCTGAGTGATGTCCCCCAGGACGCCTTTGCCGCTCAACAACGTAAATTATTTGAAATTTCCAAATAGATTATTCTGAGTCTTTGAAATGTCGAGATGTTGAATAATTTAAGAACTCATTTCTCTCCGATCCCCTTACCTCTGCTTGGTTACCATGGATACCTTCTTGACAGAGGGAGATGGAACAGAGGAGAATCGTGCCACTCTCTCTCTCTCTCTCTCTCTCTCTCTCTAACTCACACACACACAAACACACACATGCACACACAGACACACACATGTCCAAAAGACAGTTTTCTGAGAGAAGCTACTCATTAGACGTGGGTCTTTTCACTCAACTCAACATGTTGATATCAACCAATGTAGCTGACACAAAAAAGAGGCTCTGATCACGTGCCTGGCTTTGAGCTCACCAAGCTGTAAATATTTCACAAGGTACAAAACTTTATGCACTCATTTACTTATAACTACTCACAGCCAGAGTTTTAAGCATTTTAAAGCATGCAATAAAGCTTAATGTTCATCTATGAGGAAATAACACAACACATGCTGTTCGGTTATGTAATAACAATAATAAGTATCTTCTAGTTATCAGTGAATCTGCCCATCTTACCCATAAAAGCAATTAAATCATGTTATAGTTTACTGAGAGGATATAACATGGGTCTTATTTATCGTCTTAATAAACAATTACATCTACAGTAACTCAAGACTAATGAACCAATAAATAATATGCAGTCATATAAACAGTGTACACTAGACTGTACAATATTGAGCTAGAAAATATTATTGGGATATGACTTGCTCTACATGTGGCCATATTATTCTGTACAGCCTCTTTCAGTCCTGTTCACAAAATGAAGAGAAATGAAGAGATTTGTTCCAGCCAACATCTGAAAAATTCTTGAAATGATAGCACATATGGATAGCAGCACAAAATAAAACAAACTGTGGCACTGTACAACTACAGTTTTTGGCCAAACAAGTCAAGTCCTCCAATCCTGGATCTTCCTCACACATTCCTCCATCCATAGTGATAAAGCTCATTAGAATTGCATATGAAGGTGGTGTCCCATGACCCCTGCGGAGAGGGGAAACAGAGAGGTCCTCTTTTTTGCCAGTCTAGCCCCATCTGAATGTGCCTCTGTGTTTCCCAGGTCACGCTAGCTTGACACCCAATGAGGAAGCACTTTGATGCCCCTCTCTTCCTGCCTGTGTGGCTGGCCACACCACCGGGAGAGGGGCCAAGGAGCAGATATGCAGAATCCGCTGTTCCAGCAACCAGTGCAATCCAATCCAATCCAGCGCAGGGAAAACTTTGGAAAAATTATTAAAGTGACCATGTTTGGATTTCAATTTCGCCTTTTCACATCCACTTATGCTAAAATGAAAAATACAAGTAATCTGTTTTAGGAGCTTGCAAGTAGGCCGCCTTGCCTCATTATAGCTGAGTAGTGTTTTCCTCCAGTACTTGAGTAGAGACAGTCCTTGTTACCCAGCTGCCAATTACCCATAAGCTGCCTTTGTCACTCAAAAGATGAAAGTTAATCACGCATGATGGCTCCATCTGTGTTTGGGTGTTCCATATCCGGCAGACATGACTTCTGACGGCAGGAGCAACACCTGCGACGCCTGGGCTTAAAGGGGAAGGTAAACTAGGGAAGGAAGTGAGACAGGCCCGTGACAGATGAAAGATTTCCTCCTACCTTCCTTCCTACCACGCCTGCTAGGTAAGCATGTGGGAGTGGGGGAAGCATAGAAGAACACAAAGCTTGGTACTTCAGCCAGCTGAAGTTCAGGGACATATGATCTAACTGAACAGGAAAAAGGCAACGTGTGCACACACAAACACCTCCTGAACAATACCTGAATGCACACTGTCAAGGACAATGTTAGGCCTGCAAACTATCAGGTATGGATACTCCTTACTACTCTCACTCTGCTTTGACTTCCAGCAAGTCAGACACCTATCCCATATAAGGTGCTACTGGAGTAGAACACATGCAAACAAGTGTCCCGTCCAACAATTCAGTTGATCACCCCATTAATCAACCCATCAAGTATAAAAACAGAAAATATTAAAAAAAGACTATCAGTAACATAATGTACAGTTAATATGGTGACCGACATGCCACTGAAGTGCAGCAAGTGGGAAGGGCAAAGAGGAATAAACCAAACATCTTCATCAATTTATGTTTATATGATCTAAAACAGGAATACTCTGTTAGACTGAGATGAAAAGTCAAACCAGTTAAATAGTCCAAATAACTTGGAGCATGTAGTGCTGCCAAGCTGCAGAAATGAATATTGATAAACCCCTCCATTATGCAAAGGCTATAATAACCTTACCATCACATGTAGTAAAAACCAGTGGCTTGACTGATAGGAAAGGCTGGGGGGGGGGAAACTTTTCCAGTATTGCAACAATAATGTCATTTTTGCTACTGACCGATTAAATCCACTTGTCTTAACCACTAAAATCCTAAGTCGATGTTACTGGGTGCTATAGTGTTAGCCTTTGTTTTGATATTTCACAACTATGTGGTCTAATGCCTGGAAATAAGTGATGAATTGGAGGTGAAGGATAGTGGGCTTCTTAATATTACTGGCAAAGGTGAGAACCAATTCCCTTCCCCTCGATTCCAGGTTGTAACTCCACTCCGTTTCTATCTGGCCAACAACCAGCTGTTGGTTAACTGATGGATGGAGGATAAGAGGATACAAGACCACAGCTGAGAGCTGGCTGTTTGAAAATACTTTGAGCAGTTGCTGATTGAAACAAAAGGATTGAGTGTGTTTCCTGCAAAAATAATGGAGGAAAAAATTTGCCATTTGTGCTCAAATAATGCTGATCTGCCCACTCCTGAGCTGAAACATCTACTGTGTCAGCAGTGACCTCTGCTGACAGTTTCTCTCAAGTACAGCTGGCTTAAATTGACTCCTGCAGGAAAAAAAACAGTTCTAGGAAAATATTTCTCTTTTACATTACTTCATTTGAAACAAAGTTATCATGGTGAGTGTGTTTTCAGTAGGAGGTGAATAAACCCTTATAGTAAAAGAATGAGATCGTAATCCAACAATGCATCTTAGTAGAATATTATTAAAAAAACAAAAAAGCAGATAAAAAATATGTGTGACAAGGCCATAATAACCCATTATTAGTCCCTACAGGAATATTATAGAAACATTTTTTGTCGTTTCTGGATAAGGAAGCCTCTTCTGACAGGTAGGTGACACTGTATTCAGCTAGATGCATGAGGTTGGGGGCCCAGTCTCATATTGTCAGGGGGCCTAGAATTGCTGGCAACGCCTCTGCACACAAGCCCAGAAGGCCCCAGGTCTAGTTTAGAAGGCTTATAAGTTATAACCCCAGTCCCAAAACATTATGAATAGCCGGCTATTATAAAACCACGTTAATAAATACCACATGAATAAACACCGGTAGTCCTTTGGTTCGGTTCTGCCAGGCAATTTATTTATAGAGCTCTTCTGTTTTGAGATCAAAGAAGATCATGAGGTCATACAAAACTTCTTGTCATAAACAAATTCAAACTGTTTTAATGAATTTCCCTATATTTAAGGTAAAGAATGACCTGGATAACCAGTAGGCTACTAGCCAGTGACCAAAGCAGAGTTGTAAACACTCTAGTACCATTTTAAGTAATCTAAAAGTCAATAAGCGTAGCTTTCATGGTATCCACACATTACTGATCCATCTTTTCAATGATTTTCTTGGAAAGATGTGTTCCAAGCCCCTTTTCCAGTCATTATGGTCGTCAGTGACTTCATGTATCCATGTGTATCCACAGTGTGCAGACACACACACACACACACACACACACACACACCTCAACATCATTACATTTAGTCTAATAAATGTCAGTGTTGTTCTGCTCAACAGAGAAGTTTAGATATTTGTTTAACTCACCATAGTCGATGTTTCTGTTTTAAACTGTCACTTAAAGTTTTTGTCAAGTGACTTGAATTAAGAATAAAATTAGATGTAATGAAAATGTAAACAAACCTTTTGAAGCCTAAAAATATGTGAACTCGTGCTTAGCAGTAACATATTTTCCAGCCTCTGTAACTACAGCTCTGACAATAAATTTCAAATTTAAAAAATGTTTTCTTTACTAGAAGTAATTGGCTAAATAATTGCAATAATTAACCATACTGCAACTATGGACTGGGGCTTTTGTCATAGAAAAAAGAACATAATACAACAAATAACAAGAGAAAGTGATGTTGTTGCCTTCAACTTTGTATTAAAATTATTTTTTTTAATGTTTTGTGTAACTGGAAAACAGCGGTAGAGGAAAAATAACCTTTCAAGACTTGAAATTCCAAAGTGCTTCTCTGTTGGCAAGCTTCAGCTCTCCGTGGTTTCTTCATAGCTGTCAATACAAAATCCACTGAGAAATATGCTGAAATACTTCCAAGCATTTAGACAGTCTGATGTAAGCATGTTGGTATTGCACTTGCTCCAAATCTCCTCTTGAGTTCAGCAGTACTGAATCAAATACTCTGGATATATTTGATTTGGATCAAAAATGACAAAGATTTTGGGATCACTGAGGTCATCCACACAGCTGTCGTGGTTGTTCGCTGACGTTTCATGATCGGGTTTTTGGAATTCCTTGTGTCCCATCTTTGACTTTCCAATCATCACCCGGGCTAAAAATATGATTTTACTTTGTTGGCCTTGTAGAGCTGGTGATGCCCCGCCATACAGTGGCAATGGATCAGTGCTCAATTTAGTGTAGTTGTCTGCATATGAAGCATGTCTTGCAAAGTATGTCCCTAAGTGAGAAAAAAATAGATTATCTAAAGGAACTCTGGTGCACAAATGGACATATTACACTACTAAATATGTTGTGCTGTTGTCTTGTTACTGTATCATTCTCACTCACCTTTTCCAAACACATGGCCATTCCTGCTGGGTAATCTGAAGTCAAAGTTATATGTGCAAATATTGTGCACATTGCTGATTTGGGTTCCATGAAATATTCTTCTCTCGTTGATTTCTTTGACACCTTGAATCCGCATCAGCTGTTTCTTCTTCCTTTATGAAACAAAGAGAGTGAAGAGAAAGGTCATTCTGGATGCCAGCAGAGGGAGCAGGTGCAGTACAGCACAGCTCATGGAGAGCCACCTACAGTACCTGCAGTACAGTTCCCACAGGTCCAAGTTCTGTATCCTGCTGATTGATAGGATGGTTCTGTCCAGCAGCCCATCCTTCTTCACGAAATCTGCCACAGTCTGATACTCAGGGGTGACTTCATTCAGACAGATTAACTGTAAAATAATAATAATAATAATAACAACAACGTAATGACTGATTGACTGAGCCATATTTGACCTAATAATGCAGTCTTTGAATTTCAGTGGGATGTATTTTGCCATAATACTTTAACTTGCCCAGTTGCTGTTTTAATTTGTAGAGACACTATTTACCTGAGGGTTTTTTTCTGAAATGTAAAAAAATGCTAATAAATAAATAAAGGCTAAAATGATAGGTTACAGAATGGATATTTGCTTCACTAAATAGCTCAATTTTCCGTCAGTCACCTGATATGGCAGTTTGGGATCAACCATTTCCCAGAAAACAGGGGCAGAACTGAAACAGGAACACCTAGAACAGAGAGGAGTGGTTATACTGTCTGTTGGGCTGACAGTAACTTTCACTTTCATTTAGCCAGAAACCGAGACTGTACATGGACGTTGCATAATATTGATTCTTCCACTCTTTAGTGCTTTAAGTATTATTGTAATTATTGATTCAATAATATTAATAATTCAAAGTTTCACCTTATCTGAACCTGGCAGGATCGTTCGATTCTCCTTTGCCGTCCTGTGGTCAGGTCAGTCTGTAACATTGCTGCATAGAGAGAAATGAATCATGTCACCCACACAAGCTCATTATAAATCAAATAAACAAGAAAAAAATATTCAGATACCTGAGAAATCGATCTTGCTGCCACCAGTGGATGAAAATGTCTGTAAAACCCCTTTTGAGTCTTTTAGGTAACACCTTTCTATATCATCTGTGCTGAGGGAGATATCTGGGTCATCCTGCCATTCAGACAACATTGATCAGGAAAAAATTCTTAGTTCACAAACTAACAGACAGATTATGACACATCTGTATAGTGATGTAGGGTTGGGGTACCTCAAACCTGTGCCACCTTCCACAGTCTGCCAGATAGTACCAGCAGTACCATGGTGTGTCTGATGTGTCCATGTATTCCACATGCTGACTGCTCTGTGCCCGATTATTCCACATCGTCTAGACAGATACACATATAAAATACATCAAGTCTTTTATGTTAATATTTTTTTTTAATTTAATTTAATGTCTTCAGGTCCATTAAAAGCTGTTTGTGTGGTGTTCTCCGAGCCTTACCTGTTGCTGTGTCTTTGCGGCTCATTAATATTAACGACTCCGTTCTGATTGGCTAACCGTTTCAAGAGTGAACCGTGAGACACCGCAGCCCGGCGGACAGATAAGGGAAAACTCGCCGACAACCGCTTTGGGGGGGGGGAAATGCTTTGTAAAAAAAAAAAGAGATGAGTTTACCATTGTGACGTCACACAGCAGAGGCTGGGTTTTCTAATATGGATTGTGTTGATTTAGTTGGCTACCGGTGCCTTTTGATATTTCCACAATGTTAATCAAAGGCAAGGGAAATCCCGTTTTACACGATATGATATGGGACCTTCAGCTGACCTACCTCACCCAGACTGGCTCAGCAGGTAGCTTGGAGCCGTTAGGGTGAGTGTGGAGCTCTTGACTATCATGAATTAAACTTTATTCATATTACACACCCCTCCCTCAGACAGGACGGATTTCCTCACTCAGAGGCAAGATAACGTTGTCATCTAAATCCTTGTGCAATGTCATCAGTCGTCTCCCCATGACAGTAGTTTTACAATAAAACAAATACTTGAATGTGCTTTAATGAAAAGCTTTATTAGTAATACAATGTGCAAAACACAGACACACACATACCCGCACACACCTGCACACATACTCACTCACCCGCACACGCACACGTCTGTAGTGTATGATCCAAGACACATGGTTGCTGCCGTTTCACTCATATGATGTACATGGTTTACTGGAGCTCCACTCTTGTACTGTAGCGCCCTCTTGTGGCAAATTCAATACTCTGCATCGTAGTATTTGTTTCCCCCCCCCCCACAAATGTAAAACATGAAAGGGTAAGACATTATGCAAGAGCAAGGGAGTAGAAAGCAAACAATGAATTCAACAATGATACATAACAAAGCATCATTACAGCATGGTTAATTTACAGTATACATGTGCTGGCCACATGAAATTTTGGATAAATTTACACCAGGGGCAAAGTTAAACCGGCTCTTTCCTCATCAGCAGATCAAAGTTGAGACAGATGTGAACAGGTGGCAACATTAGACTCAGATCATTACATTCCAATGTAATGTTAAATTTTATTTTTATTTGGTACTTTGGTTTTATGCCCAACTGGAAATCTGATGTGAACTTTGTTCCTAGTATAAACTCATACAAAATTCAACCACAGTCCATGTCAGTTCTTTTTCAGATCTCAGTCAGTGTTCATAAAGCACATACAGAGCAGTATTGCCCAAGGACCATGGACACACAACAAAGTGAACATGACATTACACCTTTACAGTATGTCATTGTGACACAATTACAGACCCTTTCATGGAAAGGAAAGAAAAATTGTGCATTGATGCATGGTTAAAAAAAGAGCAGAGGTAGAGGCTGTTTTGCTTGAATTAAAAACGTGCTTCCCATGCATACATGTTTTACTACGCACACACAGATGTTTGAGTCGCTAACAGTGACAGATCACGGTGCCACATGGGTAAGCAGGAAAAAGCAGTGGTTTTTGCCATTTGGGAGAATGTCTACATGACTTGGACACTCATGGGATTAAGGTTTGCTACCCAGCCCATTTAAGCAGACTGCTACAGCTAGACCTACTGCATACATTACTGTAGATATTCTTAAGGAGTATACTTAAGGAAACCTACAACCGAGCTTGTGCCTGATGCTGTGGATGTGAAGGAAGTGCTGTGGTGTTAAGGTTGTGCCGACGCCAGGACATCGCCTGTAAGCTACAGGCTGCAAATGTGCCGCTCCTATTTTAAACAACTGTGCACATATACTCAACAAGCAGGAATGGGTACTGCATGAAATACAAAATTGCCACAAAGACTGATAAAAGAGAAAATGTATCCTCAGATTACCAGAGTGGTCCAGTATTTGCATCTTTTTTATATCACAGAAACATCCCAAGCAGTGTGTGAGTAATAGGCCCTTCTGTGCACGACCAACATCTTAGAATATACAGTATATAAAACTATACACAAACACTATATTGTCTTCTTGCTTTTCCAGTATTCCCTAAAGGCACTTTAGATGACCCATGCCTCAGTCAGGCAGTGGATCTAACTGAAAGAAATAACCAAGGTCCCTTTAACTGCTTCTCTTGCCATGTAATCCAGTTATCTGATTTCCGTCACCAAAATCCTTGTGTGAGATCCAGCCTCTATAGTTCATATGTTTTGAAGGAGAAAAAAAAGTTCATAAACTCTTCTTAGGCATCAGTAGAACTCAATCAGATACTCCGGGTAAATCTGGTTGCTGTCAAAGATGACATAAATCTTTGGATTGGCCATATCGTCCACGCAACTGTCATAAAAGTTGGTGAAGCTGGCGTCCTTGGAGGGCGGTCTGCAGTACATAGGATGACCGACGGTGTATTCCCCAACCAGCACTCTGGCCAGGAACATGGTCTTATAGGGAGGCTCGCTGGCAAATATTGGCGGGGCGAGCCCGTGTCTCTGCAAGGCGGTGTTGTGCTTCCCCGTGGTAAGACAGAATTTACTGGAGTATTTGGCATCCCTGGCAAAATAGCTCCCTGGAGGAGAGAAGTGCGAGGGAAATGTTGAAATCTAAACAAAAAGAACGGGGGTTAATCGCTACACGATGTTACATCACAAGACGCAGGGATCTACCTTTGCCGTAGACGTCGCCGTGGCTACCGGTCAGCCGCCAGTCAAAGTTATATGTGCATATAGCTTGTACGTTGCTGTGGCCTGTGCCGTGAAACAACATGCGCTCCTCAATCTCCAGTGTGCGTTTGACTTTTCGCAACTGTGTTTTTTTCCTTTGGGGGGAACCAAGGAATGACAACACAGGAATGAGTATCGATCAGTCCCTTCCTACTGTATGAGTTCATGCTCAAGCCATCACAAAGGGCTATGTACAAAGGAGATGTACTCAAAACTGACTTTCAGAGTGGAAGACACACTGACTGATTTCAGATGTTAGAGCAAAATCAATTACTGGCTTTGGGAAAGGTGAGCGAGTGAATGTTCTCACCTTGATTTCTGTCTATTTATTTTAACAGAGGAAAAGCTATGTCTACAAGCTAGTAAAAATAGTGCCATTGCTTGCAGTTTTCCAAGAAAGCTTTCCACTGTGAATACATTTTTGCACTAGATAAAACAGAAATCATAAAATTAACCCAAATCATAATCACCAAGTTCAACTCAGCAGAATCCTCTGCCCACACAAAACATGACAGTGTATTTTTTACTTCTCTACAGACTTTGTACAATCCACTCACAAACATATAGACAATGTTAACAACACTCCACCTGCAGAAGAACTCCCATAAATCCAGGTTCTGAATCCTCTGGATGGATTTGATTGGATGTCCCATCGTCCTTTCATACAGTCTGGCTACTTCTTTGAACTCGTAGGTGTCTCTGCCAAGCTGGATGAGCTGAGAGAACGCAATCACACATGGGAATGGTCAGAATCAAAGTAATGGGAAACAAGTTTAAAAAAAAAAGTAAATAAAAAAGAAAGTAAATAAAAAGCAAAAGCCTTGTTACCATCAGAGAAACATGCTTTGGCTCAAGCACAAGCACACTGTCACACTGAATGCCAAAGACATGTCGGAAAATGAAAAGAAATAATGGAAGACCAGTAAAACCTTAAAAAAAACTACTCCACAGCATACACTCAGTATCCACTCATTAGGTACACATCCTTGCTGTAGATAGAGGAACAAAAATACACTTTGTTGGATAAAGCAACAAAGGCTTTTCTCTCACCTGTTGCTGCCGTGCAGCTTCAGACATTTCTCTGAATTTGGTGACTTTAAAACTCCTGAACTCAAAATTTAAAGTCAGTACAATGCTAATATGCTCACATTACGTTTACACCAGTTGTAGCTTCAAGTGTTTGCCAAAACCAAACTGTTCATTTCAGTATATTTTGTACTAAAACGCACTTGTGTTCAAACACTGTTAAATGCTGTAGAGCTTTATTTGTGGGAATGGCTCATACACTGTTTCATGCCACATGCTTGGGCTTGTGGTTGTAGTTGTCCTGCCATCTTGCCGGGACTAAGTTTTTCATTATGATTCTTTCTTTTCTTCAATTATGTATGTTTAATTTCATTGTAAACATTAATCATATGATACATTGCAAAACAGGATTGTGTATTACAGTGGTAACACTGAATGACTGATTCAGATGCATTCACATGTTGATTTACTTTTGGTTAGGTTTTCCATTTTGATGGATTTAGGATGGCGAGCTACCTGATTCACTGGATCTTTTCAGAACTGGATTTCATCTTCTGATTTCCTTGAACTGGACTTTAGAGTTGGGTTGCTAGTAGCTACAGTACACTTCTGTGTGGTAAGACAAAAACATTACACAATGCACATCCACTGCCCTTAATGGTGCAGCATGAACTCTTAATATTAGTTGGTAACATGAAACAATCTAAGCATTGAAGTCTATGCATTTTGTGCTATCAAAGGTGATATTGAAACTACTGATGTCAGAATATGACATCAGTTCAACTCACAAATCACTTAGGTATTTGAAAGGTTATTCATTGATTCACTGGTGAGTTTTGTATCGGTGATATTTAAAGTGCACGTTGTAATTATTTCCTGGGTCTTTACTTGGGTGGTTATGTATTAGGGTTGTTGTCAGATTTTTGCACTTTCAGTACAAATCATTGTAACTGCATTATGTAGTATATTATTATATTTAGTATAGTGTATACCACCCTTGCCACAGTGACTTAAGTTTACTCCAATAGCCTGCACAGTCCCCAGATCTCACCCCATGAGCACCTTTGGGACGAAGTGCAGTGGGATGTTCACAATAAGAGAGTGCTGCTGAAAAATCACCATTGAGTCAGCATGGGCCGAGATCGCTGTGGAACGTTTCCAGCACCTTGTTGAATAAATTTCAGGCTGTTCTGAAGGCAAAAGGGGGGTCCTAACCCTGTGCCAGCTATACAGTAGGTGTGCCTAAGTAATTGGATACTGAGTGTGTCACAGTGATGCCCGTATACACACATGCATGTAATAATTGTACTCACTTGATAGGGCTCATCTGTATTGATTCTCTCCCAGTGACAGGGAACAGGCAAGGCCAAATTATCACATATAAACCTGAGAGAATGAAAGAGAGACAGAGAAGGAAAGGGGTCACTGATTAAACTGTTCCAGCAATGTCAGGCCGTAATGAATCCCACTGCGTTTAGATGCATTACATAAATACAGCATGTGCTATTTAGCAAATGTGTACATAAAATAAATAACTTTGTCATAAGATATCCTAAGTATTTGTGCCTGGAGGAGAAATACTCCCCGCTTGCCCCTCTCTCCATGGGAGATCAAACAGCAGGGTCAGCTGCAGGGCAACACCCTTGGATCTGGCTGCTAATATCGCTTCTCCTTTAGAGGAATGGATGAAGTGAAGACAAAAGTTCTCTGCATGTTTACTCCAACCACTTTTGCTACTGGGAAATATAATACACAGTTGCTCAAGCTTACCTGAAGCCAGTTGCAGAGTGGAGGGAGCGTTTGATTGGTCGCTGCTTGCCCGTCGTTACATTTATCTGCCGCATGACTGGCAAGGAATTAATCAAGATTAGCGCATCAGGAACTTAAATATTCATGCACCATTTCTGAAACAGGATTAGCTCAGATTTAAAATAAATTATCTTTACCAGAAGTTTTACACTACTTTCCATTCAAGATTCTGTAGGCTGAATATTTTGTCTGGTGAAGTGGCTCCAATAATACTTTGATTATGCACTGCCAAGCAGAAAGGCGCTCTGTCATGGTACCTGAGAAGTCCAGCCTGTACGTATATTTGGCAGTGTAGAATTCCATGACACCGTGTTGGTTCCTGTTGTAACACTGTTCGATCTGAGCGCTGGTCACAGAACACGCCGCACTGGGATCAATCTGACAGAGAGGGTGGGGGAGATGAGCTAGTCAACTGTTAAAACGTAGGAACAAATATGATGGGGTGAATGGAAATGAATGAAGCGATGGGCACAGGAGTGAGAGGTGGGTGGAGGGATGGATAGATGGATAATTTCGTCTCCAGTCGTGCCGTGGAGGGCAGAGAACACGCAGGTTTTCATTCCAACCAAACACTATGCCAGGTAATTTCGATGATTAGGTCCTCCTCTCTGGTTGAAGGTGTGCTAATCAATGAAAACCACCTGGTGTGGTGTTTGGTTGGACCGAAAACCTGCACACTCTCGACCCTCCATGGCACACGATGAACTTGGAGAGCCCTGATTTAGAGTATCGCAGAGGGAGGGACAAAGGTTGGGATGTTTATCAGTTAGATCTAGGCAGCCTTGTCCTCTGTGAAGTCCTTTGAGCCATGCTTTCTGATGAAGATCTTTATGAATAAACTTGACTTGATGGACGTGTCCAAGTAGGTAAAGTTATGCTGACATGTTACCTCAAACATATGCCACACTCCACACTCAGCCAAGTAGAACCAGCACCAGTTTGGCTCTGAGGTGTCCATCTCCTCAATCTCTGTGGACTCCTCCTCTGGTGATCTGATGGCTAACATAGCTAAATCTGAAATTAATAAGTGAAGACAAGCACACACTTAGGCAAACTGCAACTAGGGAAAAAAAGTCAAGGCATGGGCCAAGCTGCTGTTTTATTCTACCGCTAAGACGAGCTAACGTTAAAGAGATGCTTGCATGACATGTTCGTGAGGACATTTCGCCCTGTACAGTCAATTCAAATTCATACAGGAAATGGCTCGAGTCAAATTGCCAGCTATCGTTACCCGCTACCGCACCCGGTGCTTTTGAACTGTACGGATGTCTTACCGGTTTTTCCAGTCTAGGTCTGACTGGGTCACTTGTGGTCGTTGTGTGGGGGGGGAAACTCAGTCATGCATTATGAATAGAGCACCAGAAACCGCAGGCTCAGCGCGAGAATGATTGACTACATAACACCTCGTCTTGCTATGGATTGTTTACTTTTATTTCCTGGTTCGTCACGTACCGTACGTCACGAACCAGGAAATAAAAGTAAACAATC
>OMOV01016073.1:0-11442 GCA_900312565.1 Beryx splendens
GAAAAGAGCTTGGTCACAATGTGGTGGAGCACAAGAGGTGGATATGAATGGTTTGGTTAGGGGGCGGGGGGGGGGACCACTGCTGATCATCACTATACTCCACCCAAATGCTCCCATGCTCAACAGGATCGCACACAAATAGGCTGCTTTTACTCCAACACTCAGTGATTTCTGCAAGGGTTTACAACAGAGAACATCTAGTTCCTATCAAGCTATATCTGTACATTCAACTGACCAATTGTAAATGTAGCAATAATCACAATTCACAATGAAAAATCTGGTACCTTACCTTGTTTTACTCAACCTGAGCAGCAAATTACACTGACATACTTTGGGCATAGCATTAACCTAAATGTAACTCAGTTTTCCTTCAGCAACATTCAAACAAACGATACAATTTTACATGAGTAAAGTATGTGGAAATGGCTGGCTGCATCTAGTTTTCTAGCTCTGCATAACATTATGTTAACAATAGCTTGCTAAGGTTAATGTAGTGCAACAGTTGGCAGTGATACCTACTCTCTCCAGCTTTCATAATAAGTGTAACAGTGTTGAGTGGCTAGGTTACAGCTAGACCACAGTGAAGTGCAGAACCATCTGTTTCACAGCTTACCTGCAGTCTGTCCAACCTGGCTGCCTTCTCCTACAACTAGACTCCCTGCCTCAAGTCTCTGCTACGTTTGTCAGTTTAAAAGGGGAAAAGTTATTTCTTAAAGGGGAAGCTTTCAGCTTGTGACCTACTAAGACATAGTATGGGGTAGAAATAATTAATCGTCATATTGAAGGGGACATGTCTCCCTATCTCCCCCCAAATCTGTGTCCATACGTGAAAGGACAAATGACTGTAAAGACACCACAAGGGTATTAGGACAAATGAAGGGCATAAGCTTTGCATTGTACACGGGAAATTGTTTAAAGCTGTAACAGAAGTCCCCAAGAGCTGGGATGACCCCAAAATGAGGATATATTTGGAACATTTCGTGTGTTTTGACTATGACTGTGTTTTTTCTTCGTTAATGTCTAAATGTTCATCTCTGAGAGCAGAATATGAAATTTGAGTGGGACTGACCATTTAGCTGAGGGTGTGCTGAAGAAAAATGAGATGCAGCAGTATGAGGTAAAATGTATAGGTACTGAAAAACCGACCTAATTTTCAAAAACCCTACAAAGCCATCTTAACGGTGTTTCTCATAAAATCAGATGTGAAAAGAATAAGATGTTTCCATGCTGCAGTAACCCGTTAAGTATAGGACTAAGCCAGGCACCTTAACCAGGTTTCTCATAATCAAACGATGATCTTAACCGGGTTATTCTACTGTATGTCAACCCAAAACCAGGTTACTGGAGTAGCTGGGTTAGTCTGGGTTCTCTGTGCATGTAAACAAAGACAGTGACTTCATCGCATTAAGCACTGAAACACGTAGTGTAGTTTTGTTTGCATGTGTTGTTGAGTTGAATGTGAAACTCATCACTTCTTGCATGCCAACAGATTTTTCCCAGGAAAGACCTACCAGACATCAGGTGTTTAGAACAGCAAATGTAAAAATGTAATTTTTTTTTGCCATTTTCATGCTTTATTAGACACAGAGATAGTGAGAGTTAGACAGGAAGGTATGGGAGAGAGAGAAAGGGGAGGACATGCAGCAAAGGACTGTGGGCCAGATTCAAACCCGGGTCGCTGCGGGAAGGACTGAGCCTTACTGAGCTCTACTCAATGAGCCACCGGGGCGCCCCAGAACAGCAAATGTAAAAGCTTTCATGAACTGGTCATGAGTTGAATCACACAATATTGCGTTATAGCAATTACTGATAGTGAGTAGAAAAATTTGTACAGATTTATTTACATGAAGCTGTTGCAGATTATTACTTTAAAGCCAGCGCTTTCAATGACATTTAAGGTGCAGAACCAATCCGGCAAAGCAGTATCTGTCTGGATCTTGACAAGCGGTGCATGCTAGATAATATTAAATACGGCAATGCATCTTATTATTGCATCGCCATGGTAACAGAGAATTTGACACACCACTTCAGTCCTATTGCATGCATGCAGGCACACACAATGTACATTTGCCCTCTGTCTGCCTGGCATGCCATCGTCTGAGATAGCGAGTCGAGTTCTTCAAAGATGGAGGACTGAAAAAGAGAAGGATGGAGGGAGTGATAGAGAGAGCGGAGGAGGGAGGGAGGGAGAAAGGGAGGTTTCTTCTGGGCGTCTGATTCATCTTTAAAGATGTTCCTTATTGCATCTTTAATCATCTTCCTCAATGCGCAGGGACAGCTCGACAGTTGGCTTCCAGAACTATTGAATTCACACCCTATTGAGTCAAGTCACTCGGGGGGCTCGAACTGGGCTTTCTTCTCGCGGCCCCAGCTCTCTTCTAACTCTCCTGTTTTATTACTCCTCATTTCCAACCCCATGAGAGACCGGAGGAGGCAGCGCGTCTTGGACTGCCTAGAATTGCGGTGGCCTATCGCCGCTAACACGGTCAGTTAAATGTTTCAAGAGGCAGGGGATAGTACAAAACCTCCCCCTTGTACTACAAAGTCTCCTTGTAGTCTCTTTGTCACATCGTGTCTTGACTGATGGATTTTGAGAACTCTTTTTTTCTGATTTAATGAATCTATTTTGTTATCTAGATTTCAGACGGAGGCATGCATCACTGATAAAAAACAAAACATCAGTGCCAGGGAGGATCTAGGGCTGGAGTAGCGAGAAGGGAATATTATGACTGACATTAGATCATACATTTTAGTGAGGGAGAGTCTCCTTGGGTGTAAATGTTGCTCTGACGGCACGAAGACAAATGCTTGGGCTTCCTGGGGGGTTGGGCAGGTTGATAATAAATAGTGAGGTGTGTAGTCTGGGTAGAGGGCTGTGAGAAACGCCTTTGAATGCACACACACAAACACACACTCCGAAGCATTAATTCATACCATTTATTAATTCAAGGTTTTGTCTACCCTGGAGTTACCTCTTGATTATTCCAAGAACGAGTAATTGGTATCGCTGTGTGGCCCGCACACCCCTCTCCCCTCACACATATGCTTTATTTCAACATACCTAACGGCTTAACTACCCCGGGTGCGGTTCTGTTCCGTCGATTTGTGCCGAAGAGTCGGATCAGACACGCAGCCATTTGCTTCAATGCAGCCTACTCCGTTGGCTGTGTACGCAAGACGCTGACAGATCTTTGGAACTTTGGAGACACACATGACTTCTACTTTTGCCAGGCTACGCAGCCGTCTGTTACGCATTTGAACTACATAAATGTATATAAATGCAAAGATTTTGCTTATTATTATTGTCTTTTGTCATCATGTCAGTAAACAAAATAGAGGATGCATTAACCAGTGTCACTTAAATAAATGGTGGAGATGAGGTTATCTATGGAAAGTGGTGAGAAGCCTTGTATTTGGCAACAGGTCGCTTCAGGTTAGGGTTAGGGTTACGACAAGTACTCCTATGTGGTACAATAATGTTCCTCACAGTACAACTATTCATGATCATGGGTGGAACAAGAACGGACCTGGTGAAGCAGCTTAAACTGCTGTGCTGCAACCAGACCGCAACATGTCCGGATATGCAAATGTTACTCATGCTCTGTAGTTTAAGCGTAACCCTTTACTGACTTAGGATTCACAAGAAGAACAGTCACCTCAACCATAGATCGGGGGGGCATACAAACAAGTCCTTGATTGTTTCCAAATAAACTAAATGGCAGGCAAACATAACTATCCACTATCCAGATGTAAACTATCACATTTTATTACATGGCTTTGTTGAATACTCAATTCTGACTGGCCGATGACGGCATTCTGAGGTATTTTATCTCTGAATAACACACCGCTGATTCACATCGAATCATATTACTCTGCCGTCAAGAAGTCTGGTCATTTTTTGTTGATTACTCATCAAATTATGCAGCGATACCTTGGATTACTGCAGACAAACCCTCGGCTGTATGGAAATTTTTTTCCAATATTGCTTTTAATTCATTCAAGGAGCATGAAGCTTTTTGATACCTGGTTAGAGTTGGTTCTGCTACAATGAAGGCCATGGATGCCAACTACAGACACTGCTATGGGTACAGTGATCACAGTTACCAGTCTTTCACATGCTACTTCTGTTAACAATGGAATGTGCCGGACCTAATGCTGCAGCAACTACTGGATCGGAAATCTTGGGTCACAAACTCATGATATCATGAAACAGAAGCTAAAAATACTTTTTAAAGAAACAAAGAGTTTTGAAAACTCAGACTGCACAACTTGCCACCAGCACACCTCTTCCCATTGGACTTTCTTCTGTTGTCTGGCAGATGCTTTTCACTAAAATTAACCTCTGGACTCCATCTTGTCTTCTCTGCATCCTGGTTTGCACAGGTTTCACAAGCCATTCTACTTTGCATCTATCATGATCATCAGGCACAGTTGTGCAGTAAGGTTGTGCAGTAAGAGGACAGTGCAAGGGTCTAACACTCTACACTTTTCTTTTTTGATGTGATATTTTGGCTCTGCTCTTTACAATGTATTGTTATTGCCCATAAGCAATGATGTATGAGGGGATTAGCAAACAGCATCATACAAAGTCTAAAAAACCCACTTTCATTGTTAACCACAATGCTTGTTTTTGAATTCTGACATTGTCAAACTGGCATGACATTGCTACATCACAAATTACCCAATTATTAAATGAAGCCTTATGAAAGCTGATGTAAGGATTGAATCTGTACATATGTGTACAAATGACTCATTTAGCTGTTTTCAAGTTGCAAAGATATTATGAATGTGTTATGAACTGGAGTCCATTTACAGTAAGTGTTACTTAAAATGTCCAAAATAGCCGAAATCAGCAGCATAAGGAAAATGTTTTATACATAATAGGGATGGTGTTTATAAGCAAGTTCATGCTGTAGAAATGTCATATTGCTGGCTACAAACAGTTACCTTATTCATGGGAAAATCCACTGCATAATTATTCAAAATCCCTAAAAATGAATTCAATGACTATGTACAAAAAGTGTGTCAAGTTTTTGAGTGGATTTGTTTTGACCATACCCTGTAGAGGTTGCAGTGGGATGAGATGGGAGATAACACCAATGAAACATTTTTGCCTGCTTACATTTTACCAGTGTCATTTCTGTTGGTGCTTAATGAGTTATTGAAGCTTAATTAATTCTCTGCAAATTCCTAAATTGAAGTCTGTGAGAGTTTCTGTTAAGATTACACCACCCATGTTTACAATGCATTTCATCATCATACCTCAGTTAGTAGTTAATATTGGGTCGCTTTCATCTCAAATTTGCTGCCATCTTCAAGCCAAGAAGGAGAAGACAAAAGCTTACTTTCCTCAAGCTTTCATGAGTGTAAATGTTCATATATTCTCTAGCCCTCTAACCCTGTTTTGAAAATTGAGAAAAGGAAAGGAGAAGTGCTGGGACTAGAGACAAGTCTCGCCTCATATCTCCTCTATAGCTCTATTTCAGCAAGCACTGGGTCAATTTAATGTGGACAAATATTAATGAATAGCCATTATGGCCCTATGAGGCAGAGCACTAATGTCATATACTGAACACTGACCCTCTTGGGTATTAAGAAAATGAGATTAAGCTGATTTTATTAAAATACATTCAGTTTCAAGAAAATTAAAACCAAAACAAATTTGTTTGGTTTAATATCCACAAGGCCAAAACAGATAAAATGAACCAAAATTGTTCAAAGTATCTGACTGTTATTAAATCCATGTAACCAGATGATATTGTTCAATTATTTTAGTTTGATGGATATTCGCCTTTTATATAAAACACTTACATTTCATTATATTAGCTCTATTTGAGTCAATTTATGAAAAACACTTAATTGAATGCAATTTTATAAATAATAATGCTTAATTTAAATTGGAATTACTTGAAATGAACACTGGCTAACAATTATTGTGGAAGCTGCATGTCTGTTGGTGGCTGCATCACCAGTGGAGAGATATCTGCTACCTGTGTAGAAATGTATAGAAACACAATGCCAACATTTGGATGGTTCTAGTTTGTGCTTCATACTGTGTGAGTATGCAGTAAGGTATTTCTAAGAATCAGTGTGTGCTCAGCAACCATTCCAAGGTCAAAGAGAGGGTAAAACAGTACAAAATATAGATTCATAATATAGTTTTATATAGGAGCCGCTCTGAATAGCACTTCACTGCAACCTATTCATATGATTCTCTGCTGAGAGGAAAAAAAGAAATCTGCTCTGTATGTTAAGCCACCACTTCAAAAGGTCAAACCTACTTGTATACTTTAACTCTGTCTTCTCCCCTTTATCTTACCTGACTTTAATTACTGCTGGCACATTACTTGGCTCAGTGAAGGGGAAATTAATGAGAAGGATGAAATATGTGATTACATGCTCATTTGCCTCTTTAGAAGTCAAACGGACATAAATGGCAGCGCAACTCTTGTGGTGGAATGCCTAAAATGGAAAATATTACAGGGATTGGGATTATATAACAGTGGCCACATTTACATACACACCATTGCTTTAATCATATGCGATCATAAAAACACTGTGGTTAAGATAGGGGTTATGTAAAACCTTAATCTAATTAGGTTACTTTGATGAAGGCCATATTCTGAGTATTAATACTGTGATTAAGACATGCAGTGCTACGATAATCGTGGTGTTATTGGAGCGCTGCTTGGACATGTAAATACTATTGTTGTAAGCCTGTTCACTGGGGATTTCACAAGTTGCTGCATATCTTTGTTTACGTCCAGTCTAAACCCTGGGTACATTACAGGGAAGTTACATGGGAGCAGTAGAATCATGAAAGGGGAACTGCAGTTGATGACAGGAAGGAAATGACTAATGCTGGCTGTATATTGCTCTAAAACAATCTTTTCATCAATAATCCTTGCATACATGATTGCATGAAAACGAGAAGATTCACAGGGCCTTCTTCTGCTATACGTAAACAGCTTAATCATTTTTTCCCTAAAGCAAGGGTAATAATTAGATTATTTTGTGCATGTAAACAGCCAATGTGCCATTTACGGTGGAGTGATCTAATTTTGAAAACAGAATGAAATCATAACGGACATCTTTTGGGAGAGATTAGGGCATATCCATACAGTATACATTTTAAAAGAGACTTACTTGAGGGTGAACTGCTCCACAGTAGAGTTGGGCATCAGGTAGAGAAAGATTTTGAGGGTCTCGCCGGGCTTCAGGGGCTTCTCAGGCAGCCTGAGGAACATGTTCTTGTCCAGCTGCTTGTCCACCAGTAGTTGTTCTTGGCTGGCCTGGTACAGGCTGATGCTACCGATGCGCAGTAGGGGGTGCTGTGACCTGTGACTGGAACCCTCGCTGCACTCCCCACCTAGATTAGGCTCATGGAGGGTGTAGTAGAGCTCAGCCTGGAGGGTCTCGCTAGTGAGTCCGTCCAGGAGTCCGTCACTGGAACCTTTCCTCCGACCCAGCGGAGCCATGTTGGTGTTGAACCAAGAAGGAGGCAGCTCCAGCTGGGCCAGGCACTGTGCCAGGTTGCCTTTCATCCGGCAGGAGGTTTTAATCTCCCGAACATCACGGAAGGCATGGAGACGGACACAGGGCAGCTTGTCCTGGGCCCTGAAGTCGTCCCAGTCGCGGCCAGCGATGTAGAAAAACACCTGGACCGTGGGGTTGCTGGAAAACACCCGTGCCTGGACAATGAACGCCCGCACCTTCCAGTTGACTGTCAGCTGGCCGGGGATATCCAGTGGACTCGCCGGCTGGAGCAGCTCCTTGGACAGGGCTTGGTCCCGGGCAAAAGGCCCAAAGCTTATGTTGATGGCAGGGAGGTCCTTGGTCTGGAAGACGACAAAGCTCTCCGAGCGTTGCAGCGGGTGTCCAGCGCTGGGGCTGCTGCCGCCGCTGCTGCCCTTGCTACTACCACCAATAGCTTGTCCAGTGGTCTGGGCCTCTCGCAAGAAGAAGGCCAGCTGGGCGTTGGACAATTTGAAGTTGGCAGGAAGGTAGACATTAGGTGGTGAGGGACTGGCTGTCGCTGCTGAGGAACTGAGGAGGGCATCGGAGCTGGTCGGGGAGATTTTACCTGCAAGTGCTGTTGACAGAAGAAGGGGAAAGAAAGAGGTTAGAGTTTTAATTGCAGTATCTCTTTCCATTTTTACCAGCAATTGTACAGCGTTTGAAGAGGAACTGAAGGAAAATAAGAGGTACAGTATGAGAGGGAAACAGACACAAAGAGGAGGGGTCAGCGGGAGGAGAGGATGAATGAGGGATGAGCAGGAAGTCACAGAGGTCAGCTCTACTCGCTCAGCCATGGTAGGGGGAAATGGGAGAGGGTCAACACACACTAATCAGCTGATAGCTGGCCAATACTTGTCAAGCATCCAGAGCACAGGCTATCCAGTGAAACATGGTGCAGACATTAACAAGTTCCCTGCAGATCTTTATCTTGGACGTGACAACAGGCTAAATCACTCGGTTTGCTTGTTCAGTAACACGTCGATTCTCTAGTCCCATTGATCTGGCGCACTTACAAAGCACACAGAGCTCAAGAGCAATCTCAAAATTTGACAAAGATGTGAAAAGCACAAAGGACATGAAGTTCATTGTATTTTAACGTCCAGATTATAACAGAAAATTGTGTCTGTATCTGAAATAGTGTTCATGATGTTACTTGAGGTGTATGTTGGAAAAAGTATACTACAGTACAGTGAAATCAAAATAGGGCAGAGCCATCATAAAACAAACGGCATAAATGTGACATACTTATCAAAATTACCCAGAACTGAGCACAAAAATACGGTTGTCTGTCCCCACAGTCCAACTCATAGATAAAAAGTCCCATATTCCAAACAGTTGTCTCATTGAAGATGCATCCTTTAAATCTCAAAAAAATCAGAAGAGCTCTTTGAATCCCCCCAAAAGGAAAGCCTCTTCAAAAGTCCTGTTACTCAAAAGGCACTCCGCAGAAGTTCGGCTCCTTTTTTATTTTCCCTTTAGAAAATCTTATTTAGTCATGTGCTGCAAAAAATAAAAAAAATACAAAAATAAGATTAAATGAGGAAGAAAAAGAAAGCACAGTATTACAATCCAGCAGTTCTTCACTTGCTCATGTTCTTGTTGTTGGCTTCATAGATTCCAGCGAGCTTCTTGAACTTGTGCTTCTCTTAATTCCCTGTGGTTTAGGTCCTGGTCTAAGCGCGGCTCAGCCCCATGCAGTGGCTCTTTGAATCCCAGACTGTGCGTAGCTCGAGGACAGTCTCTGATAGACAGGCATGGCCTCCTCCCGGTTGGTGGGCTGTACGGAAGCTATAGACAAAGCCTTTGACGCCGCCCAATCTTGCCACACCTAGTCTCTAGTCTATAATCACCATTTTAGCTCCCGGTCAGAGCTAAGACATACAGCCCCTCAGAGGACTCGTCTTACACCACACACCCACAAACACACTCTGGCGGAAAGAAATAACGCTCTCCGGCTCGATTCATCCTTTCCCTCTGGACGTGTTCAGGCAGACTTGTATGTGTGTGCGCGCAAGTGTGTGTATGTTGTAAGGGGTGTGTGTGTGTGTGTGTGTGTGAGGTGGGATGGGGGATGGATGTATTGCTTGAATGCCTCCAGGCAAAGAGAGTAAGAGAGTGAGAGGGAGAAAGGGGGGAGGGAAGGATTAGGTAAAGATTATTGATGAATTAGCCTAGCTCTCCTTCCCTTCTCCTTCTCCTCCGCCTCCTCCTCCTCCTCCTCCTCGTCTGCCTCGGCCCCCCGAGAAATCCATGAGAATGAGGGGATGCCGGGCGGAGGGGGAGGGGGATCTGGAATGCCTCCCTCCTCTAGTCACATGTGGCTGGAATTCCCATAATAAAAGGGAGAGGGATCCATGGATGAGTGTGTGTGTGTGTGTGTGTGGGCCCCATAAACTGAATGGCAAACAGCGGGGACAACAAAAAACGAAGCAAGTGATCTCAGCCATATGAGAAGAGCACTGGAGTAGCTATCTATCAATAGCGAGGTGCTGTTTTTCCTTCTCTGTTTCATCAAAGACGTGTATGACTTTCTCAGTGTGTTTGAAAACCAAGTAGACATTGGAATATCACCATCCACCCCTGTGTTCATTCCACCCTACTAGATCTTGAGGCAGTTGTTGCCTAGAGCTTAAAGAAAAAGATCTGTGACCAGAAGGTTGCTGATTCCCTGGACCATGGGATTGGGGGAAAAGTGAATAAGTAACACTCTCCCCTCCCTCAACAACTACTGTTCAGATGCCATGAAGGCACTTAAAGATCTTCACCTAGTTTTTGGGAGTTTGGCTCATTGGTCAACTTATCCAATATGTGGCGAGAGGATAGTTCTGTCTGGTGTGGATGCTAACGCTGTCGCATACAGTATGTTTAGTAATTACTGGCGATTAGCGTTATCCTAAAAGTGAGAAAATGCGAACTTGCAGCAGCTCTAATGCTGGATGGTTAGTTTATTTTAACGACACACATCTAACCCTGCCAGGCTTGTTTAGGATTTAGGATTAGTAAAAAATACATAAAATATGACAAAAAGTAATGCGATTTCAACGGCCAGTGACTTTGATCTTGTTGTGTTTACAGGACATGAGTGAAGTTCGCCAGACATCTAAAGCTTTCTGCACTGTTGATTCATAATGGAACTTAACTTCATTCATTAACTTGGAACTTAACTTCATTAATGATGAAGATTGAGATTTTGTTTTCAGAAGTCATGACTCTACAGTTACCAAAGGGCAACTGTAGACTCATGACTTCTGAAAACAGTTACCAAAGGGCAAAAGAGGGTATGAAGCTCATTGTTTGTGGTTAAGAAGAAGGCTCATCTCTCCAAAACAATAGTCCAAAGCAGACTTCTTTGTTGCAATGGCTAGAGAGCCTTTAATATACGGGCTACGCCTACATGTTTCAGCTTACAGTCTTCATCAGGGCATATGAGACTGTAAGCTGAAACACATAGGCGTAGCCCTTACATTAACGGTTTTTTAACCTTTAACGCAACAAAGAAGTGTGCCTTGAACTATTCTTTTGGAGAAATCAGTCTTCTTTTTTTTTAAATATGTTTTTAAGGTGTTTTTTAAATATTTAATTTTCGAATTTCCCCCTTTTTCACCCAATTTAGCTATCCTATCCAATCTTTCCCCTGCCTAAGCGGTCCCGGTCGCTGCTCCGCCCCCTCTGCCGATCTGGGGAGAGTCGAGACTGGCACATGTCTCCTCCGATACATGTGGAGTCGCCAGCCGCTTCTTTTCACCCGACAGCGAGGAGTTTCACCGGGAGGACGTAGCGCGTGCGGAGGAACACGCTATTCCCCCCCAGTTCCCCTCCCCGCTGAACAGGCGCCCCGACCGACCAGAGGAGGCGCTGCGGCCCCCATGTTGGAGGCGAGGGAATAGACCGCTACACCACCCGGGGGCCCAACTTCCAACAGGA
>OMOV01016075.1:6387-21919 GCA_900312565.1 Beryx splendens
GGAGAGGGTGTGAGAGAGAGAGAGAGAGATGGAATAGAGGTGAAAAGTTAGGAAAATTCCAAGGATGTCATAATTTAGATTTTACTGGTCGATAAATGTTGGCCAAACTAATGTTTCTGCCGTGTTAAAGAACTGGTCTTAATATGAATAGCCATTTATACAATTTGCAGTCAAATTATCATGTATCATCACGCCTTCTAACACCCCAGTTATGAAACAACCAAGTGGTGTAGCACCGCCCGATGCCTGTCGTGTCTTTTCCGTGGGAAAAGCGACTCTGTCACATCAGGAATAGAAAAGCATAGAGCAGCAAGACAGGGTTGAGAATAAATACATTGTGCCAGGAGTGCTGACACCAGGCCGCCTCCAAAATCTAACTCTGGCTTTCCGAAGAGTAAGGAAGGAAAGGAAAAGGGAGGAAAAGAAAAGGGAGACGGTTGCAGAATCTTTCAGCAAGAAAGATGAATTTACAGTCCATGTTAGGCTGCTTCTCAGAGACTATACAGTTGGCATTCTGTCTCAGTGAGTTTTATCTGTAAAAAGGGCCAAAATGTTCCGGCGGATTCCTCCCACCTGATGAGCAAAGCTTCAACAGCAACAGCGGAAGGTGAGCTTAATGTGATGTGAGTGTATTTTCAATTCACGACGCGTCGGGGGGAAAAAGATAAGATCTTCCTCAGAGATGAAATAAGACTCTCAGCAGGAACATGATTTGTCGACATCGTATTTATAGCTATTCATTAACTAACGCTAGATAAACGCCTGTGATCCTGCTTGTGCATTATCTCTCTGCTCAGCATCTCAAGTAGTTCATGTAGGCTTATTATACTCATACATTAACATAATAAATGTCCTGTTGTAAAACTGATATATACAGTATGTTCTTTTGTATTATCTCTTAAAAATATGTCAAAACTATTGTGATAAAACATGAAAACATAGCTACAACGTTGATTAGGATATTGCATAAATAGGATATTGCATATAGTACTATTCTGCAGTGTGTATGCGAGTATTAAATGTGTTTCTAACCCTGTGGCTTGTGGTAGCTGATCTCTTCAAGACGAATGTGTTGCCTGTCTATAGTCAATTATACTGATAAGAGAAATCACATACAGTGTTGTCAAAAAATATTGGCCACCTCTGTGATTTTATACAGTTTTATATACTTTTTTCACATTTAATTTGATCAGGTATTAACGCAGACGACCTTATCTCTGTGACATTGGGTACTGTGTTTTCACATCGTGTATAAAGGCGTTTTAAACTGCATAGATGTTATCACTATGGTGAAATAGTTCCATAAACAGGCATCTACTTTGACTTGGCGGTGGTAAGACGTGTTAGTGTTTGGAAAGCAGGATGGTCACAAGGTGTTATGTGGCTCCCCTGGCAAGGGAGAAGCAGGTGACGAGTAAGTGGAGCAGATATCTGCGAGTCTTATCGATGTCTGTTGTCTGGCTCTGTGATAGACAACGCAGATATGGAGGGAAAAGCAGAGGTCATGTCCTGGGAGATGTGTGACTCTGGCGGGCGGCAAGAGAAGACTGGAGATATTTATCAAGATCCGAACTGAATCACAAGTCGTTCTTTCTCTTTCCCTCTTCAGGCAAACCTTTTCATTTCATTTTCATTTCATTTTAACCATGCGGCTTAGTCAATTGCACCCTGTACTAGCAAGCAGTACAGGGTGCAAGAGCTGTCACTGTCAGGAAATGAGGGATGGAGTGGGACAGAGAGAGAGAGAGAGGAGAGACAATCTGTCTGTATCCTCAACTGTCACCGATGCTGTCACTTGCCTTTCACACTGACGGCTCCACACTAAAACACTGCATGCATTCAGCTTTAACCTGTCCCTCTGTTTCTATGTCTCTAACTCTGTCTGTCTTTCTCAATTCACTTCAGTTCAAGTGAGCTTTATTGGTATTAAATACTTCAGTGTCTGTTGCCAAAGCAGTGATAATCAATAAAAGCAGCGATAATAACAATATAAATAATTGAACAACAGAAAATTGCAATTATCCGATCATACACAAAGTGTTATTGTTAGGTCATCTGTCTCCTGTCTCAGGTTTTCACAGGATGTTATATAAACTCTATGTCTAATCTTATCTGTCTTTTTCTCTGTCTCTCACTGTCAGATACACAGAACATCTGTTCGGCCTTAATGATGAATATTATATTTCATGCTTAATGAGGTGCTGGCACCTGGACTGTATTTACTAATCCATGTAAATACAGTTAAGGATGGTCATGTAGCATATTCCATATATGCGGCTCCGTTCCACATGGTCAGTATGAGATATGCGGTTGTTTACTTGAACTCAATTACGCATTAATCTGATATATAAAGTAACCAACAGAGAACTAACTGTGGTCTCTCCTGCTCTCTCCCTGTGCTGCCTTTCAGCAGCCAAGCCTCCAGGGAGACACACTGGGTCGGCAGAGGGGCCCTCCAGCCCTCCAGCCCACACCCACGCACTGCACAGGACACATACTGCCCTATCTGATGCCTTTCAGCAAATATTTACCCAGATGAGCTCTACTTCTCATGGCATGGATGGCCCCGTTTAAAGAGCAGCCTTCACAGAAAATGAAATACACATTTCTCACTTTCACAATCTATTTAACTAAGAGATTCTGGGGGAAAGCCAATAATCTGAGGTCATTAACTGAATATCTGTTGTTTTTATAGAGCTCATAATCTTAAACGGCTTAGTGTCAGGCATTAAATCTGCAATAAAAGTAATGGCTGAGCAACAAGGCTTTAACAGCGTGGGGCTGCCCTCTGTAGACTAAAAGAAGTAACTACACGTAACAAATTCTGCATTCCTAATGGTAGAAAGAATCAAGACGAAACGACAGAACCAGGGGATGTTACTCTACCTGATGGACCTCCAGGCTGATAGCAGGGCTTGCTCTGGGCTGCAGGGGTCTTGAACACGGGTGGAGGGTTAACGTTGCCATTCTTGGGGGCCCCAGCGGCTTTGGAAAATGTTTTTGCTGGGGACGAGGCATGGGCCCTGGGAGTGGTTTCTTCAATTACCTCACTGGGAAATAGATAGAGACACTTGATATAGATCACAAATCACTAAACACACACACACATGTTTGAACATACACATATATTTGTTTTTCCCCTCTACTGTAAAGACGGATCACTCGCTGTGTATCTCTCAGACTCTGGTGTAACTGTGTTTGTTCAGGCCTCTCCACACCACATCATCAGCCTGTGCCAACTGATGCCTGTCACTGTTTGCTGTGGCAACACCCATCATGGTTACAGGTGGAGATTAATCAAACTATGACAGCTTTTCCCTCCCACATGGTAGACTCCCTGCTGTGAGGCATTTCCTCCTTTAGCTACAACCTGTGTCTGCCCTAAATAAGAAATGAATCTCAGAATAGTATTGTGCCTCCAGTATCCAGCATCCAGTTTATCAGACACTGACTACTGTTTATTGCAATGAGGTTGTGTGTGCAGGCTCTTCTGCTGCAGGCACTAACCATCACAACCAACTGGTTGAAATCCAAGTGACACATTCAACCAATCAAGCCAATTATGGGCTACTTTGATTAAAACTGTGTCTGATGAAAATCATGGACAGAGATTCCAATAAAGATATGCAGTGCTACTCACGGTCCAGATGGCTTTTCAATTAGTGAAATAAGGGAACAATTAGAGCTGGCGCTGCCAGTGTGTCTGTATCTCTACCTGGCTTGTCCTTTATCATTTCCTTCATCACATAGCAGCAGGAGATGGGTCTGCACTATAAAGCTGCCCCGTGTTATAAACTCAGTAGGTTCACAAAGTGCTGTTATGCTTTTATCCTTCTGTAGCAACATGATAGCATCACAGGTGGCAAGCTGCTGTAACAAATTGTCTAATTAGTCTTCTCCACACTTCCTGTAAGGTAACCTTGGTGCACTTTCATTAACTCACAATAAAAGTCTCCGCAAAGGTGGAAATCATCTTAAATGAAAACCTTGCAAATATGAATATTTTTAACTTCTGTCCTAAAGGAACTTGGTTGGACCTGTGTGTTGAAGTTTTGATCCTCCACTTTGATGTATTTTGGCCTCTAACTCTAATACCTTATCAAAGATACTAGTCGAGTGTGTGGTGATGTTTCTACAGATTCAACTCCTGTATTACCAAAATGTCTTCTATAGCGAGAAGTAATATTTAAATACAGTATACATGGCTGTTGGGTTGCTTTGGTCTTATCCAGAGGGGCACTTTGAGGTGGCAGTGATGGTGAAGGTGGTGGCGTTCCTTGGCAGCACAAAATTTTGTGTCTACATATTTTAGGGGAACATGGGTAGAAGCAACAGTTTACCTGCTCACCTTCCTTCTTGTAACATTTAAGGCTTCCACTTCAAACTGAGGCTATTTGAAAAATCCAGTTCCTGTTCTTACAAAATGATTTCTGGTTTGAAGAATATTATTTAAAGCTACACTAGGTAACTTCGTAAACTGGCGGCTCCAAATGGCAGCAAGAGGTAACTGTTTCAAAAATGTCACCTTCTGATATCCAGCAATCCTGTAATGTGACATTAGTAAATGACACACCACACACACGCTTATGTTTACCAACCTGCCAGTCTGAAATCGCTTTAGACCAAAGAATACCAAAGGAGCAAGAGAGGGAGAAGCTTCAATGTTGCTGAGTCCAGGTTTCTCTCAGCAGAGCTTTCCCTTGCTGCTGTTTAGAGAGCAGTTTTGTTCTTGATACCCATACCCAACACTATTTGGGCAAATGGGCAAACTTAGACGGTATACATTAGGGGGTGTGGGACGCTCGTCTCTATCGCAGCCCCACTTTGTGATTTAGGCAAATCATTTTTGCAGAAAATCTCACCTAGTGTAGCTTTATGTTATCAGCTATCTTAAGACCTTACAAAGTAGTAACAGTTACAGCAAATATAGCTCATTCGAATAAATCTATTTATTTGTACAAATCACCCACTGGTCTTGCATCTCACTCTCATGCTGTGGAGTGCAGCATCTGTAGAATGGAATTTTATTTAGCCACGGTGTCGTTATGGAGAGATTTCTTTGGTGTCTGTGGCCTGTCTGACATTGAAATGGTGAAAAATCTGAGCGGTTTTATAAAAGTACACATCATTCTGTTTGGATTTGAGTGTTGGTAAGGTGATAGTGACTATCAGGATTGCCTTGATAGCACTACCATCTATAGGTAACATTTGCAATGACAAGGGACAGCTGGTTGATTACATTAGTCTGCTTGTGGAGCAAATAAAGTACAAGTGTATGAAATACACCGTGCTACTCTTATTGCCTAAAACAGAACTGATTCTAATGGGATGGCACTTTGATCAATGCCATTTACATTTTGATTAATCAGTTTTCCAGCTCATTGCTTTCATTCTTTTTGCCCAAATCGGTACACATGATCAATGCACTGAACGCAGGCAGTTTTCCCCCTCTACCCCTGCTGCACAGCTCATTCTTTTCTGCCACAGGCTCTGAAGATCTTTTACCGGCTGGAGATTTCCAACGGACAAGCACACTTTTGTTTCCCAAGAAAAGAAGAAACAGAAGGAGAAAAGGAAAGAACAGGAAATGGACAGCAGCAGTAAAGAAAAAAGTTTATTGAGATAAAATCTTCAAACAAAACTACAATGGTTAGTATAGAAAATAGAAGAAATGCGACAGATATGCACAGACTTTAGTGTAAATAAAGTGAAAGCATATAGAGTGTGCGCAGAGGGAAGACCCAGACATATACAGTACTGTGCAATACAGCATACAATTTCAGTACAATATAATATTGAATTTCCAAGCACAACAATATGTGGCTTTGACTGCGTTTTATCTATATTTTGACATATAATTAGATTAAATATGACACAATATCTATCTAAAAAACACTTTTTACAATAGGGTTGGTTGGTTTGCACACAGTTTCTGCATTAGTCTTTTAATAATCATCCATTCGAGGGAGAGATGGATTGGGACAAATGATAAGGTAGTATATAGTGTGCCAGGGAGAAAATATGTTGGTACACCAAAGGAGACACCAAAGTTTACTTGTGGTCAAACTGAAATAAATAAAACATTAAAAAAACCAAAACAAAGCATTGTCTACTACACATTTAGCACTCGTGCGGAAACACCATGGTGCCAGTCTCTCAGCTTGTTGTACTTGTGTCCTATAACCTCTGGGTCCAACTTGTTCACTCTGACTCGCCCCACAAGACGGGATTAAAAGGGAAGAAGAAGAAGAAGAAGAAGAAGAAGAAGAAGAGAAGAAGAAGAAGAAGAAGAAGAAGAAGAAGAAGAAGAAGAAGAAGAAGAAGAAGAAGAAGAAGAAGAAGAAGAAGAAGGGAAATAAAGGTGGAAGGTGAAAATAGGAGAAGGAAACAGGAATATAGGTAAGAAAAAATGTAAGAAAATAATAAGAGAAGGAAATACAGTTTGGAAATGAATATAAAATGAGTCAATTTCTCCCAATTTCTTTTACGTACATACAACGTAAATATAGGATAAATCATATGGCATGGAAGACAGTATCTGCCTTCTCTTTATGAATAGTGTTCTGAACTAAATCTCCCTGACAGCAGCGGAACAGGAATCTCCTTCTGGCAGGCCCCTATTACCCACAATACCACTTAATTACCCCCAGTTTCCAGTGAGTGACATACTGATTGGTCGGGGCTCTGGTACGGAGGGCAGACTGTGTTTACTGTAGATTAAGGGCAGAGAGCAGCAGCAGGAGCATCGGCGTACGCTGAGGCTGCTGCTGGCTCAATCTGCCTCCACTCAGCCTTCAGAGCCCCGAGAGCTCTCAAATGTGGCTTCCTCCAAATTAAGCCTTAAACTAAGCATAATACTGCGGGAGCCGTAGATCGGGAAGTCGGGGCTAAACTCTGAACGGGAGGCTCCTGGGGCATGCTTACATGACTACACCGAGAGCCAAATGGAGAATTTGAAACGTCTGCGATCAAGACAAATAGTAACAGTAACAACAGCATTGCTAAAACACACATGCATGACTTCCTGCGCAAGTGCTCACACATGCAGACACACAGAGAGAGGGAGAGAGAGAGAGAGAGAACATTCACAGACACATACCAATTTTGATTATATTGAAAAACCACCAACCACTTACTTCTTTCCACTGTTCTCTGGGACTTGCTCTGCAAACGTGAAGGAAAAGCTCATATCAGCACCATTAAACATACAGTAACATGTTCGATAAACGGTCACTGACTGTTAAAGAGCCATGTAGTAGGTCCTCCCGCTGGGTTCAGCTCCATCTCTATTGCAGCCTGTTCTAACCAAGGACTGGTTGATTGGGCCAAGAGCATCAAATGAGGGAGAGCCCTGAGAACTAGATCCTGATGGGACCTCCTGACCGGTTCCTACATTTTTCACAGCTGCACAAACACCATGGATTTACGCTGAATATCAAAAGCTCATCCCATATTCCACACCGCTGTGGTAACCTCAGTGGGAGAGAGGAGGACAGAGAAAGAGGCAGAATGAAGTAGGAAAAGAGATTAATGTAGTGTGGTATGTGAGGTAGGTGTCAATCTGCATCACTGGAACAGGTCTACAGACAGACAGACAGACAGACAGACAGACAGACAGACAGACAGACAGGCACACACACACACACACACACACACACACAGAGGAAGCCCCAGGAATGGAGCAGGCCCACAGGGAGTATGAACACCACACTATTATCCACAGCCTGCTCATGTAACCATCGATTTCACAAAAGGCCAAACAGTCACTTCAGATATACAAAACACATAAAATGATCCGGTGATATCATCCTTAACCTGCTATTATAAAGGAATTATTATTACCAAGGGAGTTTTGTACTTTACAGACAATAAAACAATAATAAATTCAAGTTGAAGAAACCGGGTTATAAAACGAGAGATATAATGACAATAAAAAAAGGGTTAAAACGTATATAAAAGCTTAATGTGTTTTGGGACGTGATTTAAAAAAATGACCCTGAATTTGCCTGCCTCTGCCCTTCACACATGGCATCCCGAAGCCTCGGGATGAATTCGTAACGTGCTCCAGCCTAGAAGATCTGAGATAAACAAGCAGCAAGAGCAAGCTAAGCCTTCAAAGTCAAATCTTCAAATCAGTTTTTAAAATAAGAGGCAACCAGTGTGGACAAGTAAAATAAATAAATAAATAATAGAAACGAGTCCTGTGCAATATTTTTAACTCTTCATCAACAACCTGGAAGCCATGCAACAACTTGTTGAGACAACAGTTGAGACAAGAAAACAAAGCATTACAGTTGAGATGAAATCTGAGGGTAAATCTCTGTATGTCTGAAGCTTGTATAAGTCTGTCATCATCGTTAGCAGATAAAATCAATCGAAACGTTGCCATGCCCCTAAGCTGAAAATACATGCCTATACCTGATTTGGATATGTTGCTTAATTTAAACGTGAATAAGAGAGATGAGGTAAGACTAGCGCGTGACGCCGTGCGAGCACGCCGAGGCTGGTACCCACCGTTCTCGGTGCCGGTGAGCTGGGCCAGGATGCGGAAGGACCGGGACTGGGAGGTGCCGGTTCGCGGGTGCCAGTCTTCTGTGTCCTCAATCAGACGCTTCTTGCTGGCATCGCTGAGCGGCGAGGCGTGGTTCTGCTCAGGTTCCACAACAGGTTTTCTGCCATTCCAGATACACCAGGAAATGAAGTTATAGACATGGAAACCATCTGTATTGGTAACATATCACCGCTGTCGGGTGAAGACCTTGTATCTCCAAAATGTAGAATAAACAGCCTCGGTTTTAGCTTGATGACAACACATTTTTGAGTTTATCCAGTCTGATTTGAAAGGGTTTCATAAGCCCAGGAGAAAGTGAAAACATGAAAATTACCAGGCTTTTTCACACGGCAATAGCAATATAGCAATGACATTGAATGATCACTGCTAAAAACAACAGACAAAACAACTGTTAATTATTAATTTTTCAGGTTAATAGTAGAGCAGAACATCTACCACAGGGTAACGATGTTTCCAGTGTACTGTTTATTATAGACACACAAACAATTAACACACACTCGTCTCTATACACACACACACACGCACACACATATAGGCTAGAGACACATGTTCCACACTATGAATTAACTGCTGTTATTTCGGTATTACCTCCTATGTCTAGTTGGAGGCAGATTTCTGCAGGTGAGCAATGAGAATGCAGTAAGGGAAAAGGCAGAAAGGCAGAAAAAGAATCAGGAGTGAGAAATTCTACAAAGCGCTATTTATCGGTGTGCCTTTCACATGGGAAAGGCATTAAAACTGCGTCAACCTATACTTACTTAGGAAATCTCTGAGGCTCGCTATTAGAGAGAGAGAAACCATAAAGTAGCAGTCAGCTAGAGGATCAGATGAGGGAATAAATCTATTTGCAAGGGCCTTTAAAAAGCATTTGTCTGCGTGAACTCATCTTAAAACAATGTCATAGCATGTTTTTTTTTATTAATGGGCATAAATTCATGATAGTAACCGTGTGTAAGAAGGACAGTGTGGAACGAATAGAGCAGTGAGTTGGACTATATCACAAGGAGGTTAAAATACACACATGGAAAGCATTTTTCCTTCAGTGACATTGATTGACAGATGAAAGTCACAGTGACCCTCTCTGGCCACAAGATGGAAGCACTGGGCTTTGCATATTTCCGCGCGCCTTTTTCAGGCGACAATTTATTGGTACTCCTGAATGTAATAATATTTATATTGAGTGTTTACATGCACTGTTAAGTACAAGTGGAGTTCAAAACTCTTAAAGACAATTTATGTCAAAGTCCAAGTGTGTGCAATGTTGTTGGAGCATATTCTCTCCTGTGTGTGTGTGTGTGTCAGGTGAGTGGAGGTGAAGGATGATCAAAGCGAGCAGTCTTCCGGCAGCCTATTCCGAGCCGTAGCGGAATATACTGGGCAGTGATCTGACCGGCCTTGAGTAAACACACTGACAACAGTGGCAGATGGAGCCAGACAGATGCAGAGCCGGGGTGACTTCAGCAGCCCAATGTGCTGACAGGCGCGGCTGCACCGAGTGTAAATGCAGCGCTAGAACAACACGGAGCAGGATGCCACGGAGAGCATGAATGAAGAGCATGAGCTGACCCCCGCCGGGCTTCCTGGGCGGACTCAGGCCGATGGATTATTTACAGGACTTTGCGGTTTGTTCGGCCCTTGAGATGAGCATGTAAGTAGATGGGGAATTAATGTGAGGCTTGTGTGACGGTTAGCTCAAAGAGGTGCAGGCATGCTGTAATACTGTCATCACGAACTGGAGAGATGTGAGGGCTGTACACTGCGAAAAAAGTCGTTTAGAAAAGTATTGAGTCCTACATTTCTTAAAATAAGTGAAAATTTCACTTGCTTCCAATGCAAATCAAATTCCTGAAAGAAGCAAACCTGCATTTGAAACGAGTGGAGTCATCTCACCGCGTTGGCAGACTTTTTCTCTTGGTTTAACAAAAAGATTCGAAGGCTGAATATGAGACTAAATGACTTGTTAACACGGACGTTTTCGCAGCGTAGTCGCATTCCGCATTGTTAGGAAGCTACAGTAGCAGAGGTCGTGTCAGTCACAACACTAACTTGGTCTCTGCCTCTTCTTGCTCCTGAGGACAGAGAAAAGGTAAATGGAGGATGGATGAAGAAGCTAAGAGGAAGCAGGAACAGAATAGTTTGAGAAAAGATCATAGTCCGAAACAGGTGCCCTTTAATTAAAGGGCCCTTCTGAGAGAATGTGCAGACAGAAAACCAGAGAAAAACACACAAAGATAGAACGCATGTCAGACACACAAACACACACACACATGCTGCAACAAATGCACTGTACTGTACCTCTATAAGCTGATAGTCCAGGGTTTTAGGCAAAAGAAAGATTGAAGAAGATGACAGAATAACTCTTCAAAGAGTTAATGATGTACCTGATGAGGAGATTGATGACATGTGTGGCTCTCTATTCTGCATGTCTTTGTATTAATACTTTAAAATTAAACTCCTTATGAATGTTAATTATACTGTAAATGTTTACCGGCCACTAATGTGTGCCATGGAAGGTTTGTTGTTCTTTCCCAGATAAAGAGAATTTATCTTCATGAAAACACTTGTAGGCCATGACGTTGTACCAGAGATAGGTGGGTTTTACAGACGCCTTGAAGCGTTCAGGTGTCCAATGAGCAGGTTTGCTTGCTTAAAATAAATAAACATATGGTCTGTTGAGTGACAAATAACTTAACTGTAACTAGCCCAGTCTACCGTGACCAAACCAGCAAGCCGAACCCTGCTGATGAAGCCCAGTCCAGCCCAATTTAGCTCTGTCCGTGCTCCCTAGAAACACAAGAGCTGCCAGTGCTTTGGGTTAAAAACAAGTGTCACACCAGCAGCAGCAGCAGACTGGGTGTCTGGCAGTAGTGCTAACCCTACTGTCAATCAGAGATAGGCAGTAGCATCAGTTAGCGTGTTGCCTAGCCTCTGTTCCCCTTCCAGTTTCCCCGTAGCAGATTGGGACAAGATGTGCAGCATGCCTTGGTTTTTCCTTGTAATGCAGCTGTGTAAAAAGTTAGGTTATGGGCTGCTTCTGTGTTAGCTTCTCAAATGAGAGACATCTTTTCGGTTGAAACGGGGCATGAGGTAATGCGGGAACAGCGGAATGGAATATTTCACTTTTCTGCAAAACATTTTCTCTCTCAGGTAGACTGCAAGGCAAAAATGCACTCTAGCTAATCTGCGGCTTCTGACTTCGGGACAACTAAAGAAACCACAACTCCCCCTGGACCTGCTGACTGCAGCACACAGGACATTTAATACTGAAGCATTTCCCATTATAAGGTTCTTGTACTTATACCAATTTCTGCTATTATTCATCTAACATAGAGACTTTATTCGTGACTTGTAAATAAGAATTTGTTCTTAAGTGACCTGCCTGGTCACATAAATAATAAATAAATAAAAAGACTCAGGTTGTTCAACTATGGCGCACATAAAGTAGGGCATAAAAGAAAGATTAACTGTATTTGGTAAAGAGCGCATTAAACTACCGCGGGTGAGCTTTCTTCCTCTTTTGACAGAATGGTGTCTGAAAAATGTGAGAGGGAAAGTATAAGGTGGTGGCAGCGATGTCTGATGTGTGGTACTTACCCATTGAGCTGCTCTGGAAGCCCCTGGCTCTCCATAAGGCCCCGTCTCTGTCCCATAGCCACCTCGCAGGCATTGACATTGGAGTACAGGTTGATAGGTGAGTTATAGACAGAGGGCTGTGGGACATTGGGATTGGAGGAGGGGGCTGTCACTCTGGCTGGGGAGGAGGAGTTAGATGAGGAGGAAGAGGCAGAGGGGGAGGTGAAGGCGGAGCGACCAGAGCTGGGCCTGGGAACTGAGCTGGCTGGAGCCGAGTCTGGGGCAGGGAAGCATGACTTCAGTGGAAATGGAGGCTGTGGTTGTTGAGAGGGGGCAGCTGGCGTGAAAGCAGATGATTCAGAGGGGATGGAGGCTACTTTGGGGGTGGTCAGGGGGGAAGTGCCTGTGCCCACACCGCTATCCCCACCAAATGGCCGGGCTGTCTTGTTGTAGGCAGCGCTGGGCTGGTTGGACGGCCTGGTGTATGTGGTGCATGGGGCTGGGTGAGTGATTGGGACAGGCTTAATGATTTCCTGAGGTTCGTCCTGGACAAAAGTGGAGACACACAACATGCACAAACGGCAAAGTCCATGGTAAACTCATGCATCTAGACCAGCATGCCCAAAAGCATTGCATAACAATCACATGAAAATCAATGGTGTTTTCATAATCATACTGCTGTATGACTGAAACCCATGCCTCTGCCAACCAACTCAAGGAGGTGCAATAAAACGTGGCATATCCAGTCACAGTTACAGCATGCAAGACCAAATTATGTTCTGACATCATCTCAGAAGGGCACAATGGGCATGCTCACTTTTAAGTAAACTGGTAAAGAATGCAGATGAACCTGAGTCAGTATATGTAAGTGAATATTTAGAGTTCCTACCTTGGGCACCGCATCTTTAGGGACGCTAGAGGCTCTGTGAAGACAGAAGGAGAATTATAAAACCACTGCACAGCCATTAATAGAGCACTTATTCACCATTTTAAACCCAGTGTAATTACATGAATCAGCTGAACACACTGGTTGCTATGGGGATCAAACTTGTGGGATGGTCTGAGAGAGGGTTTGATCATTTCGTGTCCTGTCTGGTATAATTTAGCGTCTTGTCCAGTGTCATGTCTGCCCTCAAGTATACACGTAAGTTGATCCCTTGAGATCCAAATGGAAAAACATCACTGAAAATGAATGTCGGTCAGTTATGACCCTGCTTAATTCACTATGGTGGGACAGCCCTTCATTGGCAGCTACAATAATCACTACTGAATGAATGAGGACAGTGACAAAAAGAAGAATGGAGTGGGGACAAACAGCGAGAGAGGGAAAAGGGCAGTGGAGGGACACACAGGAAGGGCAGCAAGAGAGAAAGATGAGATTTGACCAGGGGAGAGGAACGGGGTAGTTCTACTTATTTATTTTTAGCATAGAGGGCCCGCTTTCTTTGTCTTGCAGCATTTTTTCCCCTTGCAGCATGAACACTGCTGCCAATAGTCTCAACTACACAAAGGTTTCAGATGAAATGCTTCACTGAAGTACCGTACGGTCTCACATATCGCAAATGACTTATTATTTATAGTTGTGTAACACTACAGAAGCAACCATGAGGAAACGTCTCACCGAAAACACTGAGCACTGCCAGTGAAGGCTTGGTTCCTCCCACAGGCTCTCAGCACTGTCTGGAAGTGGGGAACGTCTGTCGTCTGACACTGGCAAACTGGCATGCGCATCCAGTTTTGTAAACATGACATTCCTGATTCTGATCATCTGACTCACCCATCCTTTTTTTCTCGTGCGTGTGGAAGTGGAAGCGTGTGGGAATGAGATTTGGGTGTGTCAGACTGAGAACGTGGGTACGGGTGTGCAGGTGACACTAACTGTAAGGGTCACTGGACAATCCACAATCCTAGTCTTAATGAGAATTAGCAACAATGAGAAAGAGAGCGCCATGTGACTTATCAATGATATATTAAATCCATTCAGGTGCTGCATCAATAGTAGGCGGTCCCATCGTCATTAACAGTCCCATCGTGACCATCCTGTGTGTAAAATGTGTTCTAGTCATTTGGGATAGTTGAGACAAACACTCATTTGTTCCCTCAGACATCCCCTTGATTAACAGACCATACCATTAAAAGTAGTTTCAATAGATGTACAAGTATTTCAGCAGAATATACCTTTAAAAGTATTTGTAGTGGTGTTTGAGCTGAACATACCTTTATAAGTATAATTTGTATTAAATATAGTTCTGTAGTGTCATGTACCTTTACAGCTCTTTATCAGCTGTAGTAGAACACGTGTTTAGTGGAATATATCTTTAAAAGTATAATTTACAATAGTAGTAGAAGTGCTTTAGTGGAATATTCTTTTAGAGGTGCGAGTAATTAGAAAGTAGCAACATGCACCAGGCTTAGTTCTGTTCTGATGCTGTCCTTCATGTCATGTGCTTCCATGTCCTGTCCTGTGATTTGCTCATGTGTCTTGTCCTGTGCCGCCTGCCACAGAGTTGTTCACATGTAAAGAAGTGCGCTAGCCGGTGCCACCACACGGAGCTGTTGTTTTCTGCAGCTTTAGCAACTCAGCCGCGCGCCGCATGGAGAAATGCTGAACACACACAGAAACAAGCAACACTATGTGGCGTCTCCTGCTGCTAGGCTAACAATTTATCCATATGCTAACTGCACTGGTTAGCTGATTTATACTCATGATTGAAGCAGCAGAGGAGTGCGGCCTGTTTGGCTGGATGTCGTGGATAGAAAACCATCCAAAGAAAATTCTCATCCCCTCCTTTTGTTTCATTCTTAACATTTTCCAACACTGTCTACCACAAAAATGAAAACTACAAACCCTCTGTTGGGATACATTGCAGGGTTTTTCCTGGTTCAGAAAAGGGCTCCGGTGGTACTTGCACAATTCGACAACTCATCGATTTAACGAATGCCATCGATTTGACATCTTGGAATTGGAAATCTTTGCTGCATTTGGGGCCAAAAGACTTTTAAAGTGACTTGATCATATTTAGGCTATTATAGGAAAACAATAGGAACGTTCAGTTGCATAATTTCCTCTGTTCTAAATGTTTTACAACAATTGACGAATATGAAACTTGGACAGTAAAGCAGAATTGAATCAGGCAGGAACCAAAGCATACTAGCATAAGATACGTATATATACTTTAAATTATTAGCAATATCATCATTAGCATTTAGCGATATAAAAATGAGGGAGGTCTGCATACCTTTAAGCGTTTCACAAAATTAAGAAACAGAAATGCAAAGTTTGGATAAATATTTGGTTGTTCCCATTTAGTGCTGGAAGACTGCATACAAATTACCGTCTAATGATTCAGAGCCGATCCTTCCAGTTGTTAGAGGCTGTTGGCTCAC